>OZ007568.1:82645616-82678116 GCA_963931925.1 Onchidella celtica
GGCCCATGGCCATTTCTCCCTCACTCTTCCATCTGTAAGCTCTCCTAATAGTCCATGGGCCATTTCTCCCTCACTCTTCCATCTGTAAGCTCTCCTACTAGTCCCATGGCCATTTCTCCCTCACTCTTCCATCTGTAAGCTCTCCTACTAGTCCCCATGGCCATTTCTCCCTCACTCTTCCATCTGTAAGCTCTCCTACTAGTCCCATGGCCATTTCTCCCTCACTCTTCCATCTGTAAGCTCTCCAATTAGTCCCATGGCCATTTCTCCCTCACTCTTCCATCTGTAAGCTCTCCTAATAGTCCCATGGCCATTTCTCCCTCACTCTTCCATCTGTAAGCTCTCCTAATAGTCCCATGGCCATTTCTCCCTCACTCTTCCATCTGTAAGCTCTCCTAAATTCCCATGGCCATTTCTCCCTCACTCTTCCATCTGTAAGCTCTCCAAATAGTCCCATGGCCATTTCTCCCTCACTCTTCCATCTGTAAGCTCTCCTAATAGTCCCCATGGGCATTTCTCCTCACTCTTCCATCTGTAAGCTCCCTACTAGTCCCATTGGCCATTTCTCCCTCACTCTTCATCTGTAAGCTCTCCTACTAGTCCATGGCCATTCTCCCTCACTCTTCCATCTGTAAGCTCTCCCTAACTAGTCAATGGCCATTTCTCCCTCACTCTTCCATCTGTAAGCTCTCCTACTAGTCCCATGCCATTTCTCCCTCACTAACATCCATCTGTAAGCTCTCCTACTAGTCCATGGCCATTTCTCCCTCACTACTTCCATCTGTAAGCTCTCCTAAGTCCCATGGCCATTTCTCCCTCACTCTTCCATCTGTAAGCTCTCCTACTAGTCCCATGGCCATTTCTCCTCACTCTTCCATCTGTAAGGCTCTCCAATAGTCCCATGGCCATTTTCTCCCTCACTCTTCCATCTGTAAGCTCTCCTAATAGTCCCATGGCCATTTCTCCCTCACTCTTCCATCTGTAAGCTCTCCTAATAGTCCCATGGCCATTTCTCCCTCACTCTTCCATCTGTAAGCTCTCCTAAAGTCCCATGGCCCATTTCTCCCTCACTCTTCCATCTGTAAGCTCTCCTAATAATCCCATGGCCATTTCTCCCTCACTCTTCCATTCTGTAAGCTCTCCTAATAGTCCCATGGCCATTTCTCCCTCACTCTTCCATCTGTAGCTCTCCTACTAGTCCCATGGCCATTTCTCCCTCACTCTTCCATCTGTAAGCTCTCCTAATAGTCCCCATGACCATTTCTCCTCACTCTTCCCAATCTGAAAGCTCTCCTACTAGTCCCATGGCCATTTCTCTCACTCTTCCATCTGTAAGCTCTCCTAATAGTCCCATGGCCATTTCTCCATCACTCTTCCACTGTAAGCTCTCCATACTAGTCCCATGGCCCATTTCTCCCTCACGCTTCCATCTGTAAGCTCTCCTAATAGTCCCATGGCCATTTCTCCCTCACTCTTCCATCTGTAAGCTCTCCTACTAGTCCCATGGCCATTTCTCCCTCACTCTTCCATCTGTAAGCTCTCCTAATAGTCCCATGGCCATTTCTCCCTCACTCTTCCATCTGTAAGCTCTCCTAATAGTCCCATGGCCATTTCTCCCTCACTCTTCCATCTGTAAGCTCTCCTAATAGTCCCATGGCCATTTCTCCCTCACTCTTCCATCTGTAAGCTCTCCTAAAGTCCCATGCCATTTCTCCCTCACTCTTCCATCTGTAAGCTCTCCCCATAGTCCCATGGCCATTTCTCCTCACTCTTCCATCTGTAAGCTCTCCTACTAGTCCCATGGCCATTTCTCCCTCACTCTTCCATCTGTAAGCTCTCCTACTAGTCCCATGGCCATTTCTCCCTCACTCTTCCATCTGTAAGCTCTCCTAATAGTCCCATGGCCATTTCTCCTCACTCTTCCATCTGTAAGCTCTCCTACTAGTCCCATGGCCATTTCTCCCTCACTCTTCCATCTGTAAGCTCTCCTAATAGTCCCATGGCCATTTCTCCCTCACTCTTCCATCTGTAAGCTCTCCTACTAGTCCCATGGCCATTTCTCCCTCACTCTTCCATCTGTAAGCTCTCCTAATAGTCCCATGGCCATTTCTCCCTCACTCTTCCATCTGTAAGCTCTCCTACTAGTCCCATGGCCATTTCTCCCTCACTCTTCCATCTGTAAGCTCTCCTACTAGTCCCATGGCCATTTCTCCCTCACTCTTCCATCTGTAAGCTCTCCTATTAGTCCCATGGCCATTTCTCCCTCACTCTTCCATCTGTAAGCTCTCCTACTAGTCCCATGGCCATTTCTCCCTCACTCTTCCATCTGTAAGCTCTCCTAATAGTCCCATGGCCATTTCTCCTCACTCTTCCATCTGTAAGCTCTCCTAATAGTCCCATGGCCATTTCTCCCTCACTCTTCCATCTGTAAGCTCTCCTAATAGTCCCATGGCCATTTCTCCTCACTCTTCCATCTGTAAGCTCTCCTAATAGTCCCCATGGCCATTTCTCCCTCACTCTTCCATCTGTAAGCTCTCCTAATAGTCCCATGGCCATTTCTCCCTCACTCTTCCATCTGTAAGCTCTCCTAATAGTCCCATGGCCATTTCTCCCTCACTCTTCCATCTGTAAGCTCTCCTAATAGTCCCATGGCCATTTCTCCCTCACTCTTCCATCTGTAAGCTCTCCTAATAGTCCCCATGGCCATTTCTCCCTCACTCTTCCATCTGTAAGCTCTCCTAATAGTCCCATGGCCATTTCTCCCTCACTCTTCCATCTGTAAGCTCTCCTAATAGTCCCATGGCCATTTCTCCCTCACTCTTCCATCTGTAAGCTCTCCTAATAGTCCCATGGCCATTTCTCCCTCACTCTTCCATCTGTAAGCTCTCCTAATAGTCCCATGGCCATTTCTCCCTCACTCTTCCATCTGTAAGCTCTCCTAATAGTCCCATGGCCATTTCTCCCTCACTCTTCCATCTGTAAGCTCTCCTAATAGTCCCATTGGCCATTTCTCCCTCACTCTTCCATCTGTAAGCTCTCCTAATAGTCCCATTGCCATTTCTCCCTCACTCTTCCATCTGTAAGCTCTCCTAATAGTCCCATTGCCATTTCTCCCTCACTCTTCCATCTGTAAGCTCTCCTAATAGTCCCATTGCCATTTCTCCCTCACTCTTCCATCTGTAAGCTCTCCTAATAGTCCCATTGCCATTTCTCCCTCACTCTTCCATCTGTAAGCTCTCCTAATAGTCCCATTGCCATTTCTCCCTCACTCTTCCATCTGTAAGCTCTCCTAATAGTCCCCATTGCCATTTCTCCCTCACTCTTCCATCTGTAAGCTCTCCTAATAGTCCCATTGCCATTTCTCCCTCACTCTTCCATCTGTAAGCTCTCATAATAGTCCCATTGGCCATTTCTCCCTCACTCTTCCATCTGTAAGCTCTCCTAATAGTCCCATTGGCCATTTCTCCCTCACTCTTCCATCTGTAAGCTCTCCTAATAGTCCCATTGCCATTTCTCCCTCACTCTTCCATCTGTAAGCTCTCCTAATAGTCCCATGGCCATTTCTCCCTCACTCTTCCATCTGTAAGCTCTCCTAATAGTCCCATGGCCATTTCTCCCTCACTCTTCCATCTGTAAGCTCTCCTACTAGTCCCATGGCCATTTCTCCCTCACTCTTCCATCTGTAAGCTCTCCTACTAGTCCCATGGCCATTTCTCCCTCACTCTTCCATCTGTAAGCTCTCCTACTAGTCCCATGGCCATTTCTCCCTCACTCTTCCATCTGTAAGCTCTCCTACTAGTCCCATGGCCATTTCTCCCTCACTCTTCCATCTGTAAGCTCTCCTACTAGTCCCATGGCCATTTCTCCCTCACTCTTCCATCTGTAAGCTCTCCTACTAGTCCCATGGCCATTTCTCCCTCACTCTTCCATCTGTAAGCTCTCCTACTAGTCCCATGGCCATTTCTCCCTCACTCTTCCATCTGTAAGCTCTCCTACTAGTCCCATGGCCATTTCTCCCTCACTCTTCCATCTGTAAGCTCTCCTACTAGTCCCATGGGCCATTTCTCCCTCACTCTTCCATCTGTAAGCTCTCCTAATAGTCCCATGGCCATTTCTCCCTCACTCTTCCATCTGTAAGCTCTCCTAATAGTCCCATGGCCATTTCTCCCTCACTCTTCCATCTGTAAGCTCTCCTAATAGTCCCATGGCCATTTCTCCCTCACTCTTCCATCTGTAAGCTCTCCTACTAGTCCCATGGCCATTTCTCCCTCACTCTTCCATCTGTAAGCTCTCCTAATAGTCCCATGGCCATTTCTCCCTCACTCTTCCATCTGTAAGCTCTCCTAATAGTCCCATGGCCATTTCTCCCTCACTCTTCCATCTGTAAGCTCTCCTAATAGTCCCATGGCCATTTCTCCCTCACTCTTCCATCTGTAAGCTCTCCTAATAGTCCCATGGCCATTTCTCCCTCACTCTTCCATCTGTAAGCCTCTCCTAATAGTCCCATGGCCATTTCTCCCTCACTCTTCCATCTGTAAGCTCTCCTAATAGTCCCATTGGCCATTTCTCCCTCACTCTTCCATCTGTAAGCTCTCCTAATAGTCCCATTGGCCATTTCTCCCTCACTCTTCCATCTGTAAGCTCTCCTAATAGTCCCATTGCCATTTCTCCCTCACTCTTCCATCTGTAAGCTCTCCTAATAGTCCCATTGCCATTTCTCCCTCACTCTTCCATCTGTAAGCTCTCCTAATAGTCCCATTGCCATTTCTCCCTCACTCTTCCATCTGTAAGCTCTCCTAATAGTCCCATTGCCATTTCTCCCTCACTCTTCCATCTGTAAGCTCTCCTAATAGTCCCATTGCCATTTCTCCCTCACTCTTCCATCTGTAAGCTCTCCTAATAGTCCCATTGCCATTTCTCCCTCACTCTTCCATCTGTAAGCTCTCCTAATAGTCCCATGGCCATTTCTCCCTCACTCTTCCATCTGTAAGCTCTCCTAATAGTCCCATGGCCATTTCTCCCTCACTCTTCCATCTGTAAGCTCTCCTAATAGTCCCATGGCCATTTCTCCCTCACTCTTCCATCTGTAAGCTCTCCTAATAGTCCCATGGCCATTTCTCCCTCACTCTTCCATCTGTAAGCTCTCCTAATAGTCCCATGGCCATTTCTCCCTCACTCTTCCATCTGTAAGCTCTCCTAATAGTCCCATGGCCATTTCTCCCTCACTCTTCCATCTGTAAGCTCTCCTAATAGTCCCATGGCCATTTTCTCCCTCACTCTTCCATCTGTAAGCTCTCCTACTAGTCCCATGGCCATTTCTCCCTCACTCTTCCATCTGTAAGCTCTCCTAATAGTCCCATGGCCATTTCTCCCTCACTCTTCCATCTGTAAGCTCTCCTAATAGTCCCATGGCCATTTCTCCCTCACTCTTCCATCTGTAAGCTCTCCTACTAGTCCCATGGCCATTTCTCCCTCACTCTTCCATCTGTAAGCTCTCCTAATAGTCCCATGGCCATTTCTCCCTCACTCTTCCATCTGTAAGCTCTCCTACTAGTCCCATGGCCATTTCTCCCTCACTCTTCCATCTGTAAGCTCTCCTAATAGTCCCATGGCCATTTCTCCCTCACTCTTCCATCTGTAAGCTCTCCTACTAGTCCCATGGCCATTTCTCCCTCACTCTTCCATCTGTAAGCTCTCCTAATAGTCCCATGGCCATTTCTCCCTCACTCTTCCATCTGTAAGCTCTCCTAATAGTCCCATGGCCATTTCTCCCTCACTCTTCCATCTGTAAGCTCTCCTAATAGTCCCATGGCCATTTCTCCCTCACTCTTCCATCTGTAAGCTCTCCTAATAGTCCCATGGCCATTTCTCCCTCACTCTTCCATCTGTAAGCTCTCCTACTAGTCCCATGGCCATTTCTCCCTCACTCTTCCATCTGTAAGCTCTCCTACTAGTCCCATGGCCATTTCTCCCTCACTCTTCCATCTGTAAGCTCTCCTACTAGTCCCATGGCCATTTCTCCCTCACTCTTCCATCTGTAAGCTCTCCTACTAGTCCATGGCCATTTCTCCCTCACTCTTCCATCTGTAAGCTCTCCTACTAGTCCCATGGCCATTTCTCCCTCACTCTTCCATCTGTAAGCTCTCCTACTAGTCCCATGGCCATTTCTCCCTCACTCTTCCATCTGTAAGCTCTCCTAATAGTCCCATGGCCATTTCTCCCTCACTCTTCCATCTGTAAGCTCTCCTAATAGTCCCATGGCCATTTCTCCCTCACTCTTCCATCTGTAAGCTCTCCTAATAGTCCCATGGCCATTTCTCCCTCACTCTTCCATCTGTAAGCTCTCCTAATAGTCCCATGGCCATTTCTCCCTCACATCTTCCACTGTAAGCTCTCCTAATAGTCCCATGGCCATTTCTCCCTCACTCTTCCATCTGTAAGCTCTCCTAATAGTCCCATGGCCATTTCTCCCTCACTCTTCCATCTGTAAGCTCTCCTAATAGTCCCATGGCCATTTCTCCCTCACTCTTCCATCTGTAAGCTCTCCTAATAGTCCCATGGCCATTTCTCCCTCACTCTTCCATCTGTAAGCTCTCCTAATAGTCCCATGGCCATTTCTCCCTCACTCTTCCCATCTGTAAGCTCTCCTAATAGTCCCATGGCCATTTCTCCCTCACTCTTCCATCTGTAAGCTCTCCTAATAGTCCCATGGCCATTTCTCCCTCACTCTTCCATCTGTAAGCTCTCCTAATAGTCCCATGGCCATTTCTCCCTCACTCTTCCATCTGTAAGCTCTCCTAATAGTCCCATGGCCATTTCTCCCTCACTCTTCCATCTGTAAGCTCTCCTAATAGTCCCATGGCCATTTCTCCCTCACTCTTCCATCTGTAAGCTCTCCTAATAGTCCCATGGCCATTTCTCCCTCACTCTTCCATCTGTAAGCTCTCCTAATAGTCCCATGGCCATTTCTCCCTCACTCTTCCATCTGTAAGCTCTCCTACTAGTCCCATGGCCATTTCTCCCTCACTCTTCCATCTGTAAGCTCTCCTACTAGTCCCATGGCCATTTCTCCCTCACTCTTCCATCTGTAAGCTCTCCTAATAGTCCCATGGCCATTTCTCCCTCACTCTTCCATCTGTAAGCTCTCCTACTAGTCCCATGGCCATTTCTCCCTCACTCTTCCATCTGTAAGCTCTCCTAATAGTCCCATGGCCATTTCTCCCTCACTCTTCCATCTGTAAGCTCTCCTACTAGTCCCATGGCCATTTCTCCCTCACTCTTCCATCTGTAAGCTCTCCTAATAGTCCCATGGCCATTTCTCCCTCACTCTTCCATCTGTAAGCTCTCCTAATAGTCCCATGGCCATTTCTCCCTCACTCTTCCATCTGTAAGCTCTCCTAATAGTCCCATGGCCATTTCTCCCTCACTCTTCCATCTGTAAGCTCTCCTAATAGTCCCATGGCCATTTCTCCCTCACTCTTCCATCTGTAAGCTCTCCTACTAGTCCCATGGCCATTTCTCCCTCACTCTTCCATCTGTAAGCTCTCCTACTAGTCCCATGGCCATTTCTCCCTCACTCTTCCATCTGTAAGCTCTCCTACTAGTCCCATGGCCATTTCTCCCTCACTCTTCCATCTGTAAGCTCTCCTACTAGTCCCATGGCCATTTCTCCCTCACTCTTCCATCTGTAAGCTCTCCTACTAGTCCCATGGCCATTTCTCCCTCACTCTTCCATCTGTAAGCTCTCCTACTAGTCCCATGGCCATTTCTCCCTCACTCTTCCATCTGTAAGCTCTCCTAATAGTCCCATGGCCATTTCTCCCTCACTCTTCCATCTGTAAGCTCTCCTAATAGTCCCATGGCCATTTCTCCCTCACTCTTCCATCTGTAAGCTCTCCTAATAGTCCCATGGCCATTTCTCCCTCACTCTTCCATCTGTAAGCTCTCCTAATAGTCCCATGGCCATTTCTCCCTCACTCTTCCATCTGTAAGCTCTCCTAATAGTCCCATGGCCATTTCTCCCTCACTCTTCCATCTGTAAGCTCTCCTAATAGTCCCATGGCCATTTCTCCCTCACTCTTCCATCTGTAAGCTCTCCTAATAGTCCCATGGCCATTTCTCCCTCACTCTTCCATCTGTAAGCTCTCCTAATAGTCCCATGGCCATTTCTCCCTCACTCTTCCATCTGTAAGCTCTCCTAATAGTCCCATGGCCATTTCTCCCTCACTCTTCCATCTGTAAGCTCTCCTAATAGTCCCATGGCCATTTCTCCCTCACTCTTCCATCTGTAAGCTCTCCTAATAGTCCCATGGCCATTTCTCCCTCACTCTTCCATCTGTAAGCTCTCCTAATAGTCCCATGGCCATTTCTCCCTCACTCTTCCATCTGTAAGCTCTCCTAATAGTCCCATGGCCATTTCTCCCTCACTCTTCCATCTGTAAGCTCTCCTAATAGTCCCATGGCCATTTCTCCCTCACTCTTCCATCTGTAAGCTCTCCTAATAGTCCCATGGCCATTTCTCCCTCACTCTTCCATCTGTAAGCTCTCCTAATAGTCCCATGGCCATTTCTCCCTCACTCTTCCATCTGTAAGCTCTCCTAATAGTCCCATGGCCATTTCTCCCTCACTCTTCCATCTGTAAGCTCTCCTAATAGTCCCATGGCCATTTCTCCCTCACTCTTCCATCTGTAAGCTCTCCTAATAGTCCCATGGCCATTTCTCCCTCACTCTTCCATCTGTAAGCTCTCCTAATAGTCCCATGGGCCATTTCTCCCTCACTCTTCCATCTGTAAGCTCTCCTAATAGTCCCATGGCCATTTCTCCCTCACTCTTCCATCTGTAAGCTCTCCTAATAGTCCCATTGCCATTTCTCCCTCACTCTTCCATCTGTAAGCTCTCCTAATAGTCCCATTGCCATTTCTCCCTCACTCTTCCATCTGTAAGCTCTCCTAATAGTCCCCATTGCCATTTCTCCCTCACTCTTCCATCTGTAAGCTCTCCTAATAGTCCCATTGCCATTTCTCCCTCACTCTTCCATCTGTAAGCCCTCCTAATAGTCCCATTGCCATTTCTCCCTCACTCTTCCATCTGTAAGCCCTCCTAATAGTCCCATTGCCATTTCTCCCTCACTCTTCCATCTGTAAGCCCTCCTAATAGTCCCATTGCCATTTCTCCCTCACTCTTCCATCTGTAAGCTCTCCTAATAGTCCCATTGCCATTTCTCCCTCACTCTTCCATCTGTAAGCTCTCCTAATAGTCCCATTGCCATTTCTCCCTCACTCTTCCATCTGTAAGGCTCTCCTAATAGTCCCATTGCCATTTCTCCTCACTCTTCCATCTGTAAGCTCTCCTAATAGTCCCATTGCCATTTCTCCCTCACTCTTCCATCTGTAAGCTCTCCTAATAGTCCCATTGCCATTTCTCCCTCACTCTTCCATCTGTAAGCTCTCCTAATAGTCCCATTGCCATTTCTCCCTCACTCTTCCATCTGTAAGCTCTCCTAATAGTCCCATTGCCATTTCTCCCTCACTCTTCCATCTGTAAGCTCTCCTAATAGTCCCATTGCCATTTCTCCCTCACTCTTCCATCTGTAAGCTCTCCTAATAGTCCCATTGCCATTTCTCCCTCACTCTTCCATCTGTAAGCTCTCCTAATAGTCCCATTGCCATTTCTCCCTCACTCTTCCATCTGTAAGCTCTCCTAATAGTCCCATGGCCATTTCTCCCTCACTCTTCCATCTGTAAGCTCTCCTACTAGTCCCATGGCCATTTCTCCCTCACTCTTCCATCTGTAAGCTCTCCTACTAGTCCCATGGCCATTTCTCCCTCACTCTTCCATCTGTAAGCTCTCCTACTAGTCCCATGGCCATTTCTCCCTCACTCTTCCATCTGTAAGCTCTCCTAATAGTCCCATGGCCATTTCTCCCTCACTCTTCCATCTGTAAGCTCTCCTAATAGTCCCATGGCCATTTCTCCCTCACTCTTCCATCTGTAAGCTCTCCTAATAGTCCCATGGCCATTTCTCCCTCACTCTTCCATCTGTAAGCTCTCCTAATAGTCCCATGGCCATTTCTCCCTCACTCTTCCATCTGTAAGCTCTCCTAATAGTCCCATGGCCATTTCTCCCTCACTCTTCCATCTGTAAGCTCTCCTAATAGTCCCATGGCCATTTCTCCCTCACTCTTCCATCTGTAAGCTCTCCTAATAGTCCCATGGCCATTTCTCCCTCACTCTTCCATCTGTAAGCTCTCCTAATAGTCCCATGGCCATTTCTCCCTCACTCTTCCATCTGTAAGCTCTCCTAATAGTCCCATGGCCATTTCTCCCTCACTCTTCCATCTGTAAGCTCTCCTAATAGTCCCATGGCCATTTCTCCCTCACTCTTCCATCTGTAAGCTCTCCTAATAGTCCCATGGCCATTTCTCCCTCACTCTTCCATCTGTAAGCTCTCCTAATAGTCCCATGGCCATTTCTCCCTCACTCTTCCATCTGTAAGCTCTCCTAATAGTCCCATGGCCATTTCTCCCTCACTCTTCCATCTGTAAGCTCTCCTAATAGTCCCATGGCCATTTCTCCCTCACTCTTCCATCTGTAAGCTCTCCTAATAGTCCCATGGCCATTTCTCCCTCACTCTTCCATCTGTAAGCTCTCCTAATAGTCCCATGGCCATTTCTCCCTCACTCTTCCATCTGTAAGCTCTCCTAATAGTCCCATGGCCATTTCTCCCTCACTCTTCCATCTGTAAGCTCTCCTAATAGTCCCATGGCCATTTCTCCCTCACTCTTCCATCTGTAAGCTCTCCTAATAGTCCCATGGCCATTTCTCCCTCACTCTTCCATCTGTAAGCTCTCCTAATAGTCCCATGGCCATTTCTCCCTCACTCTTCCATCTGTAAGCTCTCCTAATAGTCCCATGGCCATTTCTCCCTCACTCTTCCATCTGTAAGCTCTCCTAATAGTCCCATTGCCATTTCTCCCTCACTCTTCCATCTGTAAGCTCTCCTAATAGTCCCATTGCCATTTCTCCCTCACTCTTCCATCTGTAAGCTCTCCTAATAGTCCCATTGCCATTTCTCCCTCACTCTTCCATCTGTAAGCTCTCCTAATAGTCCCATTGCCATTTCTCCCTCACTCTTCCATCTGTAAGCCCTCCTAATAGTCCCATTGCCATTTCTCCCTCACTCTTCCATCTGTAAGCCCTCCTAATAGTCCCATTGCCATTTCTCCCTCACTCTTCCATCTGTAAGCCCTCCTAATAGTCCCATTGCCATTTCTCCCTCACTCTTCCATCTGTAAGCTCTCCTAATAGTCCCATTGCCATTTCTCCCTCACTCTTCCATCTGTAAGCTCTCCTAATAGTCCCATTGCCATTTCTCCCTCACTCTTCCATCTGTAAGCTCTCCTAATAGTCCCATTGCCATTTCTCCCTCACTCTTCCATCTGTAAGCTCTCCTAATAGTCCCATTGCCATTTCTCCCTCACTCTTCCATCTGTAAGCTCTCCTAATAGTCCCATTGCCATTTCTCCCTCACTCTTCCATCTGTAAGCTCTCCTAATAGTCCCATTGCCATTTCTCCCTCACTCTTCCATCTGTAAGCTCTCCTAATAGTCCCATTGCCATTTCTCCCTCACTCTTCCATCTGTAAGCTCTCCTAATAGTCCCATTGCCATTTCTCCCTCACTCTTCCATCTGTAAGCTCTCCTAATAGTCCCATTGCCATTTCTCCCTCACTCTTCCATCTGTAAGCTCTCCTAATAGTCCCATTGCCATTTCTCCCTCACTCTTCCATCTGTAAGCTCTCCTAATAGTCCCATTGCCATTTCTCCCTCACTCTTCCATCTGTAAGCTCTCCTAATAGTCCCATTGCCATTTCTCCCTCACTCTTCCATCTGTAAGCTCTCCTAATAGTCCCATTGCCATTTCTCCCTCACTCTTCCATCTGTAAGCTCTCCTAATAGTCCCATTGCCATTTCTCCCTCACTCTTCCATCTGTAAGCTCTCCTAATAGTCCCATTGCCATTTCTCCCTCACTCTTCCATCTGTAAGCTCTCCTAATAGTCCCATTGCCATTTCTCCCTCACTCTTCCATCTGTAAGCTCTCCTAATAGTCCCATTGCCATTTCTCCCTCACTCTTCCATCTGTAAGCTCTCCTAATAGTCCCATTGCCATTTCTCCCTCACTCTTCCATCTGTAAGCTCTCCTAATAGTCCCATTGCCATTTCTCCCTCACTCTTCCATCTGTAAGCTCTCCTAATAGTCCCATTGCCATTTCTCCCTCACTCTTCCATCTGTAAGCTCTCCTAATAGTCCCATTGCCATTTCTCCCTCACTCTTCCATCTGTAAGCTCTCCTAATAGTCCCATTGCCATTTCTCCCTCACTCTTCCATCTGTAAGCTCTCCTAATAGTCCCATTGCCATTTCTCCCTCACTCTTCCATCTGTAAGCTCTCCTAATAGTCCCATTGCCATTTCTCCCTCACTCTTCCATCTGTAAGCTCTCCTAATAGTCCCATTGCCATTTCTCCCTCACTCTTCCATCTGTAAGCTCTCCTAATAGTCCCATTGCCATTTCTCCCTCACTCTTCCATCTGTAAGCTCTCCTAATAGTCCCATTGCCATTTCTCCCTCACTCTTCCATCTGTAAGCTCTCCTAATAGTCCCATTGCCATTTCTCCCTCACTCTTCCATCTGTAAGCTCTCCTAATAGTCCCATTGCCATTTCTCCCTCACTCTTCCATCTGTAAGCTCTCCTAATAGTCCCATTGCCATTTCTCCCTCACTCTTCCATCTGTAAGCTCTCCTAATAGTCCCATTGCCATTTCTCCCTCACTCTTCCATCTGTAAGCTCTCCTAATAGTCCCATTGCCATTTCTCCCTCACTCTTCCATCTGTAAGCTCTCCTAATAGTCCCATTGCCATTTCTCCCTCACTCTTCCATCTGTAAGCTCTCCTAATAGTCCCATTGCCATTTCTCCCTCACTCTTCCATCTGTAAGCTCTCCTAATAGTCCCATTGCCATTTCTCCCTCACTCTTCCATCTGTAAGCTCTCCTAATAGTCCCATTGCCATTTCTCCCTCACTCTTCCATCTGTAAGCTCTCCTAATAGTCCCATTGCCATTTCTCCCTCACTCTTCCATCTGTAAGCTCTCCTAATAGTCCCATTGCCATTTCTCCCTCACTCTTCCATCTGTAAGCTCTCCTAATAGTCCCATTGCCATTTCTCCCTCACTCTTCCATCTGTAAGCTCTCCTAATAGTCCCATTGCCATTTCTCCCTCACTCTTCCATCTGTAAGCTCTCCTAATAGTCCCATTGCCATTTCTCCCTCACTCTTCCATCTGTAAGCTCTCCTAATAGTCCCATTGCCATTTCTCCCTCACTCTTCCATCTGTAAGCTCTCCTAATAGTCCCATTGCCATTTCTCCCTCACTCTTCCATCTGTAAGCTCTCCTAATAGTCCCATTGCCATTTCTCCCTCACTCTTCCATCTGTAAGCTCTCCTAATAGTCCCATTGCCATTTCTCCCTCACTCTTCCATCTGTAAGCTCTATCCAAATTTCCCTCTGTCATCCCCTGCATGCAGAGAATAACAAGTCAAGTTTTCCACAGAAGACCAAAAGAACAGACAAGAAGTGACGTTCTAACTGTAGCATTGAAGTTATTGACGGTTTTACTTTTTCCAAAGTTCCCATTTTCTGGCAGGAATGGAATAGCTTTTGTTTGTAGAAGAATATTCTTAAACAAGGGAGATGAATCCACCTTAAACAAGCGGGATAATTACGGTTTTTGTGCACCGCATGTCTAGTCGGCTCATCACTTAAACTCCAGGGGAAAAGTGCAATATTTAAGTTGGCACTTGAGAGCTATTTGAAGGCAAATTGGAGGACTTCTGTTTGTTTAGAGGAGGAAAAACTGCACACAAAGAATCCAGTCATCTCTGTTACCGGTTCTGGCGTAATGTAGCGGGTAAAAATATCAACAACAAATTCTCTAGAGTGGTAACTGTTAAGTGCTGTTTGCAAATGTTGCTGTTGATGTTTTACAAGTAATGTAGTACCTATTTGTGGTTGTCGCTGTAACTGAAGCAGCAGCAAAAACAATAATAAGTCAAATCCCCGTAATACTTTTGACTTGGGAAACAGAGAACAGACCTAAACACTAGAAACAAATAATAACATTGGAAAGGATGGACCAGTCTCAACCTTAGAAAACCGCAGAAATTACAGGAAAAATGCAGGATAAACTTCAATGTTTTAATGTTTTAATGCCGTGAGAAACAGGACAAATTTCAGCCGCAGAAATAGTGTCAGTGTAGACGGCACTAAAGACTTTATCTGCAAATACAGGATGACAGACAGGTGTGTCGATACAAAGTTTGTAGCCATAAGCGGCAAAGACGTAAACGTATCGGTGTGAGATATTTGTAACATCAGACAAAGCATCGGCCGTGGCAGTTGGAAAATTCTTGGTCACATCATCTGATGGTTGTACTAGCAAAACCTTTAGTGGTGATGACAGTACTCGCTGTCTACCTTACAAAGCGGTTTGCAGCACAAAAACATTCCATAAAGATATTTGCTGAGACAATACGAAATTATCGTTCAATCTAAATTCCCCAATGTCAAATGCGAGAACAATTTATGTCATTCAAAAATGTTCGAGGGCCGCAAGAGCGAATACAATTACATGAAAAGAAAAAAAGCACCTTATAAACCTGCTTGGTCAGTCTTTGTATTGTATCCTGACTTTCTGGCAAACCTTGAACTGTGTAGGAACATCAGAGGCGTCACTATCAGAGATCAGTGTAGCTGCCTGCAGTAATCCCCACATACCCCCGCGTCAGGCACTTCACCCTCATTAACCCCTGACAGAAATCTCTCCTGGAATGTGTTGAACTTCTTATTTTCCCGGCAACTCTGCAGTTTTAATCTGGCATTTTTCTTACCTGCTCTTGTTTCACGTCCACTTTAGATGTAAAAATCAGAACAAAAATAAACGACAGATCTCCCCCCCCCCCCTCTCTCTCTCTCTCTCTCTTTCTCTCCCTCTCTCGGCATTCCTGTCATGTTTTGAACCTTCTGTCACTCCCACCAACATCAACTTCGCCTCATCGTCGCTTTCAGGTAACAGCCGAATGTTGAAGAGACGGCATGGTACAGAAAATGGTGCCTCTTGCCAGTTTGAATAAAACGTACAGACATGCTGAATGACTCGCTCTGGTGCAATGAAATAAACAAAACAAATATGTCTCTAGTACATAATTCTACCAGAGTATCTTAAAATCCTGACATTGTTAAGGACATTTGTGACGGGCGAAGAATAGAAAGCGCCAATGACGTCAGTCTGAGTCAGAGATCAAAGTGGAAGGCGGGTATTGTATTGTGTGTTATAAAAGCCTATTCTATGAGGGATGGTCATACTCAACTCTTAGTAATAAAAAAAACAATAACATTGTATAAATAGATAAAATAATGCTATAACTCTTCTCCACAATGAGGTAGTTTGAGATCACTGTCTACAGTCCAGGCTGTCAGCACATTCAATAGAGTCATATGTACAATATCTGGACATTCACCACAGGCTGGAGTTTCCGGATCAGCCAGTCAAAACCCGGGTCATAAATGTCCAAGATCTCAAAGGTCATTGGTTTTCTATACATTTACATATACTGATTAAATGTTTGATGTCCTTGTGGACTTATCCAATAGCAGCCCACAAAAAGATCATCCTATTTTCAGCTTGTCTATTCTCTATTCATTCCCCCGCCACCATGCCAGCTGCGCTATGGAAAACACTTTGCTCCAAATTCTGCCCGAGCGGGAGAGAAATGGAGCAAAAGTTATTAATACATAATTGACATAGTATTGGCTAGAAATGATCTATTATGAGCTGCGGGAGCTGTTGAGACATCAGAGTTGACAAAGAAACGTAGATTTTCTAAAGAAAGACTCCCAAGAGACAGAAGAAGAGATAATGTTGTAGGTAAACATCTTAAGTTCAGCTGCCAGAACACTGAAGGGAGACAATCTATACATTTCCTGTACTCAAGAAAGAAACTGTAAGACAGAAGACTTGACTCTGGACTGACCTGCTTGGCACGTGCAAGAAGTTCGGTGAGTGGGTCAAACTAGGTCAGGATAGTTTTAATCATTCGTCCCAATTTTTCTCTCCGGTTATCACTGTCAGATAGCGCTGCCATCAGAGAGAACCTTCCAGAGATCTGCGCCGGGGTGGGGGTAGGAGAGGGAAGGAGGGCAGGGAGGTGAAACTTAGACAAACTCAATGTTATAACTTAACCCAGATCGTCTACCAGCGTCTTCCGTCCGTCTTCCGCCACTTTCTACAATCTACAACTTTCTTTCAGACCGACTGAAAACCTGACAAGCTCTAAGACTCGGTGAAAATCTCTGAAATGAAGAATTATACATTTGTAAGAATGAGATCTTCCCACATTTATGACTAGATATTAAACAGAGACTTTACAGCAATAGCACACCTGACATTTACTGAACAGTTGGAAAAATTCTCATTTTCCTCAAATACATTTGGTATTCGGAGATCTACACAAATATTTTGGCAGGACGCGCGTGCTGTGGGTTCAAGATTCTCACGTGCCTGACAGTCAGGCTATTTACTGACATTGACGTCAGGTGTCAGATGACATGTCAAACTGATGGAAGTTAATGACGCCAGACAGCTGTCAGCACAAACAACAATTGTTGCAATCCATTATGGCAAAGCTATGGAACCAACTCAGCTGAAGACAAAACGTTTAAGAGACAAGCGTAAAGAATGAAATCCGCCCTTTACAATGTTTGGGAGGAACATGCAACACCACCCACTAAAGTTTGAGATTTTTAAGCGAAATTATTTCTTTCATCAATTTTTACACAAACTACAAAAGAGACATTCTCAGTGGTGAGAAAACAATCATTTAAAAAGAAAACGTCTGTACTGTGTAGGGAATAATGTCTGATTATGCTGATTAATGCCTCAGGCCTTTGGCTAATACACACATTATACAACAAGCCTTTCTACATTAGGCCACCAGATTCTATTTGACTATCATATTTTCTCAAGTCCACTTTAAGAAACGTATCACATTTTTAAAATTATGACAAGGAAACGCAAGTTAAGTCTTTATGGACGGAGTTAGAGGTCTGAAGATTCTAGAACAATTGTAGATTTCACCCCGTGGAGAGACAGTTTTATTTCCAAACATCCACAACTCTATGGCCTTCCCAGTGGTCAACTTGCTGTTTCGTTTTTTACTTTTCAATTCTATCCTATCCTTTGGCGAATTATTGTAACTTTTGTCTGTCTGTTCCCAACTCGGGGATTTACAACATACAACCTTTTCTCTCTGTTCGTTTTTTTTTTTTTTTAGCCGTAAGAACTTGACCCATTAGAATATCTGCCATTTCGCCACAATATCACTAAACACTTTGTCGTCATCTTTCAGAACGGGAACTCTGAAGTTGCTAAATTAGGAAGATAATTCTTGCACACACACGTGTTTATCTTTAAAGTCTGTACTCACCCAATTTAACATCCAGGGGTCATTATTCAAGACCTGTCGTAATCGTTACTTAAAATATGCTTGACGTCAAACAGAGATGTCTCATGTTTTATACAAACAAACAAACCAAAAAGTGCAGAACTTGACGTTGCCATCCGATGGAACTCAAACACTCCCTCTGATCTTGCTTTCAATGTTGAACATTTACACATTAAAATAATCCACAGACATGCAGCCAGTAAAGTTTGGGACCATCCATTGAGTACATACGCTCAGATTTATTTAAACCCCCTTCCCCCCCCCCCCCCCTCCTACGTAAGCATTTCATACGCCTGACCTCAAATCTCCGTTCCTCTCTGCATCCACATACCATCATAAGAATGGTGAATGTCCAGGACAAGCCAAAGGTCTTAGTATTTCAAAATTGTATATGGTATTTTGCACGCACTGCTTGATTAGAGAGAAGATTTTTGTATGATCGACCAATTTCTGTTGCTGAAGAAAAGACATGAAACTAACCCAATCACCAGCCAGCAAGCCCATAGACATCGACAGGTAGGACTGATATCATGTTAGCACATAGAAATGACGTCCTTCTTACGTAGATCCATCAGTTACAACATTGCGCCGACGTCACTTTGATGGAGAGAATCCGCCCCTAGGATAATCCTACCAACTCTATAGAAATCCTACAAAAAAAACTCCGTCGGCCAGACATAGGGATACCGGCTGGGTCAACTTTTCATTCATTATCACAATTCAAAAACGTACGTACTCCGTCCAGATGCCCCCCCCCTCTCTCTCTTTCTTCCTCATGCACGCTTTCTGGAGGGAACAATTCCACCCGCAGCCCCCCCCCCCCAAAAAAAAAACCCCACTTTGGATCCTACGAACTTTATAAATGACCCCTGTATCAGTTGCATGACATGAAAGATATTGTAAACAATCCCGGGCTTGCTGCACTCATGAAAAGCGGAGCTAAGCCATAAATCTACAGAGCCCCGCAATGGGCCTTCAACACACTCTAACATTAGACAGGTTTATGAAATGATGCAGAAACGGGCTGCACGTGAGCCAGTGAGTGAAGTGGTGAGCTACATTCTCCAGACACCCGGACCATTAAGGGAGAGTACTTTGTCTTGAACATTTCCGAAATGATGACCGATGTCACATCTAGACAGAGTTGAGTAAAGCAACATGGACATTTTTGTTTGCTTGGATTTACCTGAAATTTAAGAGCTGTGTAACTTTCTAGAATGAAGGTGAAATTTTGTTATAAAGTTAGAATTTACGGACTTAGCCCACTACCTGGTCGATGGATTATGTTGTAAACCGTTATGGTTTCCTGATGAAGCATTCTGCGGATTGAGGATTGCGTGGATGGATGGAGGGATGGGTGGATGGAGGGAGGGATGGATGGATGGATAGAGGGATGGGTGGCTAAATCAATGGATAGATGAATGGATGAATGGATGGATGGGGATATGGATGGGGGAATGGTTGAGCGGATAGATAATTATATAGATAACTAAAAGCATTTTCATCTGTGGATATCTTTGGTCCTATGAAACAAAATGGACAATATCTGTGAATTTCTGCTGTATCTGTCTCTGAGAAGACACAAAAACTCCCCGCCAGTTGTCAGTTTTTCTGTGCTAAAATGAAACTGGAGAATGACCGATTTTCGCGGCTAAATTGCTCGCGCTGTCTGGGAAATTTATCCTAATCTCGCGCAGCCTGATGAGTTGGCGCGTGCAGACACGTTCACACACAGAAAAAAACACGCAGTTTCCACCTAGGTAAAGGCGCTGGTCTGACATGCAGGAGTGTACAGTGATTTAACGTGCTGGAACCCGAAAGGTGGTATTGTTTATTTGAGCACTTTGTTGAAAAGGTATCTCTTGCAAATGGCCTGGCATGTCTTGCACTAATGAAACACCTTTCATGTGCTAATCGGTGCAGAGTTTGACGCTGGAACACGTTGCTGCTGATGGCTTTCTCAGGCACCAGCTGGCCGTCCTGTAGTTGTGAATTCTGTAAGTTGTAGACAACACCAGGTAAACAAAACTCTCTGTCGCCTGAAGTCAATGGCAAGTCCTTGCTACACAGAGCGCAGATGGTCGTAACTGTTAAATGTTCAGATCTTGCAGGCCACATAAAACACACTTAAATATGTACAAAACGCACGTGCATCATGACCTACTTGGATCGGCAACAGGGCGTGATAAATGACAATAAGGCAATGTGCCAAAAGTATTTCCAAACCAGTGAGTAAATGTCTTGCACACATTTTATTACGTACATTTACCCTGGTAATTCAGAGATCATGAGCAGATACGGCTTTTCTCCTCGCTGACAAACATTTTGTTGCATACCTCAGATTGACGCTCAATATTCACCAAGAAATGCATGACTGTGCATCACATTTTTCTGTAGGTTTGTTCTCACATTGGCGCGCGCGTGCCCCTTGCACACACACACTCACACATACAAACACACACGTATTTCGATGAAGGTTCCTGTGTTGCACACCAGCCTGGCCTTCACTTTCATCGTGTACAATTCGCATTATTTTCTTTATGCCTGATGTCCCTGTGTCTTCTTAAAGAAGAACCCACTGACCACCGCACACAAAAAAACATAGTATGACTGACACCTTCATGTGTATTTAACAGAGACATCTGACACAAGCACATAACAAAATCTAAAACTGTTATGAATGCAAAGAATGCTTCACAATTCCCACATCGCCATGGCTGCATAATTCAGGCTAACACTGGGTCGGAGCGCGGTTTGGATTTTGGCCCGTAAGACTCTGACACTCTCTGGTTTTGTCTGATGTGAACATTTCCGCGCTTCTGAACTGCATGCAAATTTCGCATGCTTTACAATCTTGAACAAAATTCCGACGGATTCTCCTTAGCGCGTGGACAGGTGAAGCAAACCCGATTCAAATTGAAGAATGTACAATTGTTTAACACTCAATTACATCGCTGACAGCTCTCACCTGTGACATTTGTACACAGTTTTTTTTTTGTACCTGTTACAGGTGTAGAATTGAAAGGTTGCCGGCTCTTCAAGCAATAAACGGAACGAACAGCTCACATTAAAGTTTGACATGAATTTATGAGCCTGACAGTAATTTCATTATTCCCTCAGCGCTGATTTACCAGCTTTTAAAATAATTCCAATCCGGCAAATGTCGTGAGGATGACATTTCTCTTCAACTCCTGGCAGATCACGCAACTCAAAGGTGGAGCAAGCACAACTTTTAGCCACATCTTCGTTCTCTTGTCCAAGTTTTCAAGACGTCTTGTTGCAGATTTACAACATTATGTATAATTTGTGACTTTGACGTGCAAGTGTGAGATGGAAGGGAGATAATTACCAAGGGCTGACAAAGTGGTTTCCCTTGGCTTGTCAGAGCTGGCACAAGGGGCGATAAGTGACCTGTGTGACATGGCACACTTGATGTTCTCACCGGTCAATGAGCCTATAAATATCAGCGTCTCCACATCTGTTGTGACATCTTGGATCGCGAGAGAGTTGAGTGTATATTGACGGAGTAAATTAAGAGCAATACTTAGGCAGGCAAGGCATGCGAAAAAAACGACAACATGGAGAATTCTCTGTTGTAGAGTAAATCAGCTTACACAATCATGTTTTATGACAAAATCTGACAGATGGTGAGGTCAAACTGTCCTAGGGCAACATGACCGTTGGAACATTTCCTGAAAAATGCCACCGTGTGCGTCACCGCCAGGGTCTACATGGAAAGTCTCTAACTCTGGGCAGCCGCGATGGTTAGATCAGGTGGGAAGGGGTGGGGGTGGGTAAGGATTAGCTTTAGGGTGAGAATTCAGGGATTAGGGTTAGAGGTTGAGGTAGGGACTAGGATGTGTGTTTTGAGGTCATTCAAGTGGAAAGTACAAGTGGCCATTTCTCCACTAGTGTAAACCAGTTGATTGATGTAAAGGATTTGTGATGGTGTTGAGGTACTGATGTCTACACGGCGTTGAACCCTCTCGTCAATGAATATTTCTGTACCTGGTTCCGGACTATCGCAGCTTTCATCAAGGGCAAGGTTACCTCCCTGCTCACACGAGCTGTAAGATCTGACGGTTTTGTGGAGTGAGTGAGTCAAATTTATTGTGGCTTCTCAGAGATAAGGACGACACAGAAGAGGAAGTCTGTCTGTCTGTCTGTCTGCAGTGAAATAGCGTGCGTGTCCAGCACTCGTTTGGTGGGGAAATACAATACAGGATTCATTATCTCACTGGAGGAGGGGGATACTGGACGGCTAGAGAGAGAGAGAGAGAGAGAGAGAGACAGAGAGAGAGAGAGAGAGAGAGAAAGAGAGATTGCTCTAGACAGACAAACCAACAGATGTGCAGACAAAGTGTACATTTACCAAACCAACCCGCAGTGAAGGAGGGAAGGGTAGGGGAGAGACAGGGATGCCATTATGCGGAGTTGAGAAACTACCACGGCTGAGTAAATGACAAAACAGCGTATGTCTGTCATAATCTTCCTCTCTGGTAGGCTGGAACATCTTACTGGATGTAGAATCTAGTTCTTTTTAAATATTTTGGTACTGGTTCCCCCTCCCCCTCTCCCACCTCCCTTGGGTCCCTCGAAGGTTCCTCACACATACACAGAGTCGGAAATAAAAATGCAGTTACAAATTTCTTGTTAGATTTACGAGTGCGAGAAATATTTGATGCGGTCTAGCTGGAACAGCAACAGCCCATTACCCCAGCCAACACACAACTCCAACTGCTTCCATGTAGGAACTGCAACAATTTCCATCATATTTTTGTTATGTTCATCTTTTGTAAGTTGTCAGTTTGAGTTTGATGGCTCACAAATCATACCTGTCCATAGTTCTGTCTCCTACAGGTAGAGTTCAGTGTGCACGTGCAAGGGGAGAGAAAACACAAACCTCTCCAGTTGCCCTGGGCTTGTGGAGAGAACAGTACAGAAAACATGGGCTATCTCCGTGAGGAAACACGAGCAGGAACTGAAGATGGTTTCTTTTGTAACCTGCACCAAGTTCGCCAATGAGACATGCTCAGAGTTAGGTCAGCAACACAAAGCCGACAGAGGTTTGACATTTGGCAGCAGAATTGTAGAATGTTGCATGTATTTTCCTTGTTAAATGAAAAGTTACTTGTGTGTTCTATTGTTTTTGTTCCACTGGAACTCACAAAATTTGTGCTCAGCTGAAATTTTGAATTTCATTTGTTTCCTTGAAAGTTCTACGGCCATTATGTTTATTTCTCCTGTGAGTTTCAGTTTTTGCTTTTGGACGACAGTGGCTAATCTTTCCCAGTGCGCATGCTCAACTCAGCTACTAAGTGCCTAGTTAGATTGTCAGGAGCAAATTTCGATCAGCCTAGTGGAGGGTGGGGGGGAGGGGGGGGGGAGCGTCACGACACTTACTTTCAAAGAGATCCCGTGAGTTAGCTGATGCCGTATATAGGCTTTCTCAGTCATGTCCAGTTGAGGTACAGCCAGCTGACGATGTAGAACATCTTCCCTGGGAAAGTTTCCACAGTTTTTGTGAAGAACTTAAATCTTTGTACAAGGACAAGCTTGTCTTATTCGGTTAAGTATAGGACGTTTTCCTCTGTCAGGGCTCAAGAAAGCAAACACTGCCTTTATGTTTTCCTAACAGACATCCGCGGCCTCTCTCTCATCGTACTCCGTTCTTGCTTGCTTGCTTGCTTCATTTATTCATTCGTTCATTCATTCATTCATTCATTCATTTATTCATTCATTTATTCATTCATTCATTTAGTTATTCATTCATTCATTCATTCATTCATTCATTCATTCATTCATTCATTCATTCATTCATTAATTCATTCATTCATTCATTTATTTATTCATTCATTCATACATTCATTCATTCATGCATTCATTCATTCATTCATTCATCTTGGTTCTTTGCCTGCCACATTTTGTTAAAAAGGGAAAGCAAAAACGGTTTCAAATTTTAGACCAAACAAACAAACAACAACAAAAAAAACAAACACGTAAATTAGTTTTTCTATTAACAGCCCAAGGAAAGTTGCAGTGAATATTCCAATCATTATTTTCCCCATTCCCCGCGTGCAAATATCCAGTCATTTTATATTCATTTTTCTGTCCATGAGTGAAAGATTCCCAGTGATCAACTTTCCCCCTCCTGCGATCACCAATCGTCGCAATCCAATTTTAAATATAGTTATTGCTTTCAAATGCTGGAGATGCAGCGGCTCAGACCTGGGTCAGATTCTATTGATGGAGACGGGGTGGGGAAAGAAAGGAAGTGGCTATCTTCAGCCGCCTGAGTCCTGCAGCCAGACAGTTTTATTGCTCACTCCTGGAGAAATCAGTTTTGCAGTTCAACAGGGGCGGGAGTTCTTTCCTTTAGGAATTCAGTAATTGGTGATGGCTTGAGAATATCGTCACTGAAAATTGGGGGATGGTCGGAGAAGTTCCCACGTTCTTGCACTAATGAAAGGAAGGCAGCACTAGATCGCATACATTCCTCTGTGCTGCCAACGGTTTGTAATAAAAATGATACTTTTCACAATTCTGTCTTTCCTTTTGCTGATTTTGGGATTGATTCACAGAATAGAAGGAGAAGGAATGTCAGCGGTGTTCAAAGTATTCCCCCTTGGGGCCACATCTTACTGACCACTTCGACTTATCGGGAGTGGCATTCCAGCAGCCTGTTTGTGTCACAGTGCGATGTTTTGTGAATAACATACAAATTGAAACTTAGCTGAGTAAAAACCAGTCCAGTATCGATACGCCACATCCACATAAACATTCCTGATACCATTGGGTATTGATCACTCATCCCTGCTTCATATTGTACGGTCCCCTGCAGCTCGCCTAGCCTTGAAAGAAAAATTCCTCGCCCCTTGCCCCAAACGATTTGGAGACCTCTGCTCACTAGATCAACATGATTCAAATCACAGAGCATTAGCTGAGTCTAGTTCAGACTTGCTGGAACAACCAAAGTCAAGAGTTCCTTACTCTCAGCGGTTTTCATCATATTTTCCGTCTTTCCCTTCCCAAGTTCCAAAAGTTGTCACTAACGCCAAGTTTCCCAAAACGTTTCACATGAAACATTCTTCTCAAATTCCTCTTCACGTATTTCATCCTCCTACTCACTATCTTCATATCTTCTTCCTTCTCTCCCTCTCCATCTCTTCTCGTCTTCCCCGGCGTCACCCCTCAGCCCTATCTAACAGCCTGTCAGAGAAGATAAATACGTTATTCGATAACAAAAACAATCTCAGATTATAGACATTTTTCTTCCCCATTACCCGATTCCCTTATCGGTGAACTAGATGACATAATACACATATTTGACTCACATGACATTCCATAATGTTTTTCCATATGAAACAATTGGCGAATGAACTGCCGTTGAACAAAAAGTGACGTACATCTTAATGCAGCGCCATGTCTACCAGGGAATAGCATGCCTTGTCAGTATCAACATATTTCATCTTATGCTATGAAGTCATCAATCTGGCGTCACGTGATCTTTTGTTATTAACTGGCTATCACAGAATGTCACTAATTTTAGCTGAGAAATGTGCACGGAATGACATGCAGTGCCAGCCTGAGATAGGAGAAATTGTGTTGTGATGAAATCCACAAATCCCCTAGAAGCTGATAGTCAAACATGACTTATCTCTCCTGGTAATTTCTCAGTTTTTGCCCCGAAAAGAATCTGAGTGGAGCCAAATGAATTCATGTTTTTCCAAAGTCTGTGAGTTCTGGCGTACTTTTTTTGTTGTTGTTGCTTTTTTTGGCAATTTATTATTTTCTCTTTTCTTCTTCTTGATCTTGCCCACAATAAAGTTCCAGTCTGATGTCATTGATTCAATATTCTAATATTTATCTGCTTCTGTTATTGATTCTTTCATTCTTTCTCACTTTCTCATTCATCCTCGCTTTCTGTTCATCTTCCGATCTCCCTTTCTATATTTTTCTTCGTTTCTTCTGCCTGTCTTTCTGTCTGTCCGTCTGTCTGTCTCTTTCTCTCTCTCTCTCTCTCTCTCTCTCTCTCACACACACACACACATACACAAGTGTGATGTAGACAATAACAATTTCTTTAGACCAGGAACACCCTTTTCTCCTTTTCCTTCCATTCTCCTTATCATCGCTACAATTATCATCATTTTATTACATCAGTGTACGGGGATGGGCATCATTTATTCAGTTTTTCCTCTGGATAATAGCACCCCCCCCCACCCCCCCCCCTTTTTAAAAAAACCAACAACAACAACAACGCTCTAACAAACTCCAGCCTGACATCTTGACCCTCCCATAGCCCAAGAAAAGAACACAATAAATAATTATGAAGTCATCATTTATCATCGTCGCTGTTTTTCTTGCTCCTGAGATTGATAATTTTTCTCTGAGATTTGAGTGTCATACCAGGTTATCTCAACACAGTTTCCGTGCCAAAGCAGATTTTCTGGTGTTTTTGTTTTTTACTGTTGTCATGATCGCAGAACTGATACCAACTTGTATCAGCCAATCCTTCAGATCTGAGAACATTCTAGATTTTATATCATGGCATGAAAGGAGTTTGTGGAGTGGGGGGGGGGGGGTGGGGGTGGATGGAGAGTGAGGATAGAATGCACAGGTGTGCAGTGTGATGTGGCAACACTCTATCTACTTGATGAAGCTGTTATGTCCCACTCTATCTCCCCGTCAATGACGTCTATCTACTCATTCTTTGTTCTGGAAACATCGGCGAGAAGGTTGAATATACCTGAATAGACTGGGGGTGTCACACAATCTATATATATTTTAAAGATTTACAGTTAAAATGTCAATTAAAATACATCCCATACTTACAATTCAAATGAGAGAGGACAGATATGCAATTAATTATTTGAGTTCTCGCATATGTTCAAACTGTCGGCTGTTCTGTGTTTACGCTTGTAGCTATGGGGAGATTTGCCCCCAATTTCACTGCCGTGCAATGCATGAGAGTTCACGCCACAACTTTGTTGACGTCAGTGAATCAAAGCAAATGTGGGTGTAAAAGATACAGAAACTGATATTATTCTACATTTTATGTACTACAATTTAGGCAAGCTTACACATTAACTTTACTTCTGTCTTTCCCACGGGACATAACTGAGATGTCAAACTCGGATGCAGTTATCCCACTTGGCAGGGCCACACGTGTAATTCAATTGTTGGTTTAAGCATTAATGATTTTATCATTGATAAATCAGTTGCTCTCAAACTGATGGGGCTGTGAAGGTCGAAACTCAAACTGAAAAAAAAAGAAGAAAATGACGGTATTGACTGAAAGAAAACGAAGGGAGATAACGATGGTAAAGATTACTCTGTGGTGAATGGATTAATGGACATGAATAATGAGGCTACCCAGAGATAGCGACAATAAAGGCTGTATTAAAGGTGATGATAGTGACAAACGACTACACCATCATCTCCAGGTGCCGTATTTATCTTTATCGAGACTTGGGATAAAAACGTAAACTGACCTGAGAAACAATGCAGAGCGTTAGTTTTAAAAGGACTTATCTCTATGTTTATCGGGATATCAGCGTGCAGGACCCAATCAGGCGGTTCCAGTCCAGTCTACACTGTCTTGTTTCTCTGTAGCAGTTTCACTTCCGTGTTTCCTGCCGTGATAAATAATGTTCCACCTACCAGCAATGTTAGCCGTCAACACCTGGGCCAGGCACGGAGAGATAGACGCTCTAGGTAATATCTGACATAGCCCCTGCTGATGGCCAGGTCTTTAGATAAACCACTCCGCACTCGGGCGGTAATGGGACTGCAGTAATCACCGGTACTCACACCCTCGCATGCGTGTGCGTTATCTCTTCTCATAACATGTTATCTATAGGCGGGTAGATGTTCGGGTAGATGTTCGGGTAGATTGAGTCAGATACAGATGAAGAGAGGCAGGTCAGGAGAGATGAGTGTAGCTGTTACATGGGCTATGAGTACAGCGATTGTTGTTGTTGCTGAGGTAGAGGTAGAGCAGGTAACAGCGACAGCTTCAACATGGTTGTAGTAAGTAGTCGTTGTGGTGTAGTGGGGTTTTGTCAGTAAACTAAAACATGAAGGTTCAAGGTCGGTACTCATGTGGCAACAAAACAAAAAATGTCGCGTGTTGCAAAGACTCAGTGTTAAGAGTTATCAAAATTGATTCGCTGAAAAGGGGTAAAGAAAAAAAATGACGATATTGAATGACTGGTATGAGAAAATTAATGAGGAGATATCAAAATGGTGAAGGTGAATATCAGGACATTAATGACAGCGCTAATCGATGATAGTGACGATAATGGCAGTATTACAGTTGATAATGACGAAAGTACCATCACACCAGCAACATCACCGACGTCTTCCTACCAATTATTTACCTGCACATTTTCTCCGACATACCAGAAGCTCACACCACAGCGGCACCCGAGTCTGCCAATGACGCCAATGACGCCAACTGACTCCAGCAAGGGCCACACATTATGATGAGAAGATTAGCGTTAACGAGCAATTAACGCAGATTTTGCGATCTTTCCCCTCCAGCCAGGTAGATAAAAGGTGAGTGCATGAGGAGACAGAGGTGCGAATGTTGGTTCAGCAGAGAGAGGCGGTGTTTACATCCACGCTACATCTGCAAACTACCGATAGACACCTGACAATTACTGAGCTGACCCGACATTACACAGATAATGTTTCACATTACACCCAGTACTTTCTCTTCATGGAACTGTGATAGGCAGGTCTCTCTCAGTCTCACCGAGCCAAATATCAGTTTGAACACAATTTTCAGGTCTCAAATAAAACGCCACCGAAGTCTGAAATAAAATATGCCAGGATAGTTTAACTCCATTTAATTCAGAAGTTTTCTTTGTAATAAACCTGAGGTCACGCCCTGTTCAAAATTTACTCACTGACAAAAGCTGCTAAACCCGTAGGAACCCCCCCCCCCCTCCAAAAAAAATAATGTTATTCGATCTCGTGAACGGAGGTTATGGTTTAATCAATCCGCAATACTCACCGGTGTTGAACAATACGAAATACGGTTTTGGGACTTGAATGTGTAATTCTTTGTGAGACATTTCAAAGTGTTTAGAGAGTTTCAGTGCCAAACGTCACGTGGTGACGTCAACACAACCGACGTACGCAGTAAAAGGCTGACGACTCAGAACATGAATCCAGCATCTCTGACTCAAGTAAACTGGGTGACGACGTCGAGATAACAGATAACAAGGGGGGAAAGAATGAGAAAAAGATCCAGTTCGACCTCAAAACATCAAAGCTACCCTAGTCACGCTCAGAGATGTGGTTGTTCAGGACCGCTTGATTCTGTCTTAACTGTTTACAAAAAGAAAGATAAAGCCTTAATATGACATAAGAAAGTGTATTTTATCATTTCTATGAAATCGGGAAGTTTTCTTATCTCTGGAGTGTTAAAAGTTGATCTAACATTTTCTAAAGTTTAACTACTAAACTATCCAGGCAGTTTTCTGGAAAGGCGGCTAATGTAGAGATGGAGCCAGGCAGTGCCAAGACGTCCATGTGTTAACTAACCTTAAATAGTAAAGTTTACCACTGCAACATTTGACCTTAGTAAACCCCTGTAATAGCTGACCACTGATTCTTATGTACGCTCTAAGCTAAGGCCAGTTTTGTATTCAGAGAGTAAATGGCCAGGCCGAGATGACCAGCGGTCAAGCCACATGCCAAAAGATTTCCCACGACTCATCTTTAATTGACCATTACAAGGACACATCTGATCTATCGCTGGGAGCCAAACACACACAAAACTGACCTCCCAGAGAAATCTGGCCATCAGTCATTACTGACTAAACTACCGGCAATCCTCAGGGAGATCTCACAGTTCTAGGAGAGGGTTCACCTCAATCACCTCCACCCCTCTACCATCACCTCCTCCTTCATTATCTATACATGGAGCCAACGTAGATAAAATCCCACCCTCTCCATCCCCCAAGTCCGGCAACTTATGGCTTAATCTCTAACCAGATCATGAAAATGTTGTTGTTTTTTTTCTCACAACGTCAGCATTTGGCAAATAACTTGACACTGCAACAAATTGTATAAATATATCTACTGCAGTTAAACTGTGGCCCAAACCAAAGTTGTATGCGCGAATTTCCAGCTCAGACAAACAAAAACAAAAATTATACATGTCATTGTCAATTTAAGCTGAAAAACGGCTAAACACAAGAGGACTTTGGACCCAAAGAATGCGAAATGGGACCGCTGTCAGGAAAATGACAAAATTTTTGCTCTCCCCCCCCCCCCCCCACCTTCTGTTGTTTTTTATAAAAAATATTCTGTTAATAAATTTGTACTGCAGTTGATCCAGAAATTCTAACGTCCAGTAAATCCTGTTTATTGTGCCCTTCTATGCCGGACAGCTGCTGGCCAGGGCTGAACCATTCTACCTCCTGAACTCCCACTAAAATCCGAGAGAGTTGTCAGAATCAGTTGTGATCAGTGATTGCTCAGACGTCAACAGCTGTCGTCCACTGATTGGCTGAGCGGAATACCGCCGACTAGCCTACCTACTCACAGTTATGGTACTTGGCCAGCGATAAAAGCTCATGGACCATCTGAATCCTCAAACAATCCGGGAGACTGTTTAAGTTACCAATCAAGGGAAGCCACCAGATTTTCTAGGCAGTAAATGAAAGTAATTAACAGAAGGCAAACTAAACAAGGTTGTCTACCCTGTTGACATGGCGAAATTCCTGTATGCTTTAACCTACACAATGTTTGAGTTGAACGTTCGGATTGCAGGAACTAGAACATCAGTTTGTATACAGCGGTTGGTGGACAAAACAACAAAATCTTATTTTATTTCATGTTGATATTGAAACCAATCAAACTATTATATCTAGATTTTTTTTGCTATTTTGTATTGGAAATGGCGTAACTAGCTTTCATTACAACACAAATCTTCCAAAAAATGTGTCACAGTATCTTTTCCTCACTCTGGCTACTGAAAGCCGCCCAGTAACAGTTTGATAGTCCTGTCTGAACAGCTTTGCATTCGCAGGACCAAGGTATCAAGGTATCACTATCAGACACTTGTGCATCGCGTGTATCACATCTAGAAAGTAATACTTTTCATTTATCTGGAAGATTCTATCGTATTCGAACAATGTTTGGTCTGGTTTCCATCAGTCAGACTAATGTTGAAATGATGAGTCCAGTCGAGCGACCATTGAATTTGCTAGCGCCGCCAGCGGCCGCTGTGTCAGGCTGTAAACAGTGGAGATGGACGATTTTACAACCGCTGTGAGATAAGCCAGATATGACGTCACGCTAGTCAGGATTCTTGTCTGTGTTTTGACTAACGACCGGCGTGTTCACAAAGCATCAAACACGAGATGTTTGCACCGTCACTACAGTCTGCTGCACACAAGACAGAGTGCTCATTCAAGACGGCATTTCACACAGGAGAACACGCACTCGCAAACTCGTAAACACACAATCGTACCAATCAGGGATATAACTTACACAAACAAGAACTCTCACTCCTTCCTTCCTTGTCCTCCCTTCGGCCTTCCTTCTCTTCCTCTCTGCAAATCGTAAAACAATCAAACTCAAACACAGATGACATAAGCAGAACAGTAGATCGAGTGAGAGGAGGGGTGTGTAATATTTTGATCTCACTTCTTAAGGAGGCGAGTCTATTTAGATTTACCGTCTAGCCATGTAAATTTTGAAGACATTCATAACCATGACCCATAATAACCCATAATAACCCATAACCGTACCGTACTTTTGCTTAAGACGAATCTGTTTTTCAGTCACACCTGACGAATGACACACGATTTGGATCGCATATCGATAAGCCTCGTGTACAAATTGGCATATTCTGAACAGATCGACAGCAGTTTTAATGAACAACAACAGGTCCACACTCTTTGCTTGGTTAGCACATTTTGAAATATTCAGAAGGCTCAGCAAGTATAGAACAAAGTCTTAAAGCTGGTCAGTGAACATAAATAGGGTGGATTTGTACGTCTTGGTAAGCAAACTAACTAATGAACTTGCAGCCTCGACATTTCCCTTTAAAAATAATGAATGCCAGTCAGCAAGTCTACCGAGCCAGTGACGAGGGACACCCACCATCCGTGTATGAGGCGGAGAATGTAAATATGTGAATTTCCTCTGACACAGCCCGTCCTCCCATACATATTCTCTAACACTGTCTGACCCGGAAACCAAATCTCTAATGAGCCCTACCAAGGAAAAAAAAAAACTTCCAGAGAAAAGAGGAGAACAAACAAACATCAGCCGGCACGCGGACCTGGACACCCGGCCCACCCGGCCCACCCGGCATGGCGGGGTAATTAGGGACCCAGTAATGTCCCCTGAAGGAGAAAACGGCACCAGTAATCTTGTTAGCTCCCCTGTTCTGAGCCACTCAACAAGACACAAGAACCGACTCCAAGTTTTCGCCCCAAACCATTTCCTCCCCCCCCCCTCCCCCTCTCTCTATTGCTGTCTACACTTTTTTCTTTAACTGCAAGAAGTTTGACCTCAGCTCTGGAACTGTAGAATGTTTCCCTTATTTTTTGAATCTGTAACTGCCAGCAATGTGGTGGTTGTTGCCGCACATCTTCCAACTGCTCTGTGGTAGAGCTGGGAATGTATGGGATGGAAAGGACACAATGGCGAGCTGATGTTACAGGGACATGGTCCAAGGTTTGTGCAAGCAAAAACTCACAATTACAACAACAACAACAACAACAACAACAACCTTAAAACTCTACACTGGAAACGAAAATACACTTTAGTCAAACGGAGTCCCTAAGAAATGAGTTTAATGTTTCCCGATGTTTTACTTCCTTCCCTGTAGCTGTATTTCTAAGGTGCTTCGATAGTGTATGATTTCGTGTTTTTGTGAAGATCAGTAGCGTCAGTTGATTTCTTTCAACACAATCA
>OZ007568.1:82683116-82916707 GCA_963931925.1 Onchidella celtica
TGAATTGCAATCAAATGAAAAAAGGTCATCCTTATCTAACACAACTGCTTCAGACACCGTGTAGAGAGTGGACTCTTTCCCTCTCTAGAGTTCCTCCTCAGACTGAAATACCTCCCCAATTCCTCCCCTGGCTGACATTTCTCTCCATAGATTTGAAATTCCTGCCCTGGGAGCCAAGTGCTTGTCGTTGGAGACTCCCTGAGATGTAAATTAATGAAAATGACTGATCCTACTGAAAACTGGGTTATACAGCCGGGGATGCCAACAGATTGTCTTATGTACCGCGCTGAAAACGTTCTCAGAATACATAAAATATTTTGACTTGTCTGCTAAATTGAATGTAAAATGTAAATCTTCATCGATCTATATAGTACATCCTGTCTGAGGTCAAGCATTGTTGTTTTCTGTTATAAAAAGGGGAAGGGGTGAGAATATTGTTTGTATTCATCTAAGACAAATGCTGGCAAAATCAATCATTCAATCAATCAATATGTGTTTTCCAGAGCCCTACGGGTGTGAACAGACACGGGGTTAGATTACGAAGAGTACATGTCTGTTTTTAACACTCTGACGTCTACACTGGGAGTTCAGTATAATACTACAGAGTGATGGGTCTTTTGTTAAGAGTTTCTTAGAACAGAAATCATAAATTGTATTCCTGGGGTCGTGACGTCATAATCAAAGATGGAAGAACTGGAAATAAAGAAAGATTATGTAAAGTAAGCATTAATACATTCTCTTTTCTTTCTGATGAAATCTTTTTTTCCTGATGTCTTCATCATTGATTTTGGTAATAGATTGTTTTTTTAGTTTACTCGATCTCGACCCCTCCCCCCCCCCCCCCCCCCGTTGCCTCCCTTCCCCCTTTCCATCACTTTCCAAGCCTGCCTGACTACCTGACTACGTGTTGAACGTTTTCTAAACGTCCGTGCCAGGAAATGTCTAAGAAAAATAAAATATTTCCACCCACACCCCAACTTCTACCCCTTCCCCTCCAGGTTATTTTCAAAGTCGTCAATTCTATACGATTATTCATCTCTGTCAGCTTCTCACATTCCAGAACTCTCCCCAGAGACATGAAAATCTAATAAGACAAAGAAATATTTATACGATTTGCTGATGTTGTCCTTGTGAAATCATCGACCTCTACAGGAACAACAACATCCGAACTGGAACACGTTTGACCCGCGGAGATACGGGACTATTTCTCTAGGGAGCGGAGGGATACGCGGTGTAAATAGGCGGAAGTAGTAAGGAATTCTTGTTCTTTCTTTGCTGCTTGGCCCTCTGGTGGTGATCATGACCTAGATAAAGTGGGAGGAAGACAGCAGATACGGTGTTTAGATGTGGGACAAAGTCGTAAAATTGCTGTGTTTCATGAGTTCACGAGTTAGCGAGGAATCATCACTTAGGTTGGTAATGGTCCTTAGATAAAGGATAAGAACGGTTGTTACAGAACGTATGGATACGTTGCCACTCGCCACTTCCAGCAAATGATAGGGTACTTATTGCAAAACTGACAGAGAACGCTGAGACCTTTAGGAATACACAGTTTAGCTTCATTTCAGTCAACGTCTGCAAGGATTAAAGGAAAAGACATGGAGGAAAACCTGCAGTGTTTTGGACAACATGTTCTGGAGAGAAAGGATAGAAACGGCAGAGACACAAGGGAACTCTAAAAATTTGGAATGTGATTATTTAATGTCCTCTTTTGTGTCAGGGATCTTTATATGCTTTCCTTTCTTTCATTTTGTGTTGGGAAATAAATCAATAAATATAAAAAATGTACTAGTCAGAGCAACGAAAGCATTGTCGGACCGAGAGATGGAAATTATTCATCAATTGTATATATGGTGTAAATTAGGCCACAATGCCTTGAATGGGTTTTGTCCAACATGTGACAGTCATGCATAGCCAATTGTGTGAGTAGCAAGTGATCCAGAGCGTTGACCTCTGCAACTTCAAGAAAATCATGCAACTTTCAGGGCAAGAATTCTCATTCAAGGTAAAATAATTATAAATTATGTAGAACATTGACAAAGCCTTGGGTGATGTGTCTACTCAACTTCTCTTTCAACCTTTGGTAAGAGCATCGGATTTTTTCTATTTGCTGAAAAAAAACAACCCGGCATCTCTCTCGTTTAAAATTTATTGCCAGTGTGTTTGCATTTATGAGTTATTTTGTGCGAGTAAATGAAACCGGGAATTTGAAATTCTCGCGACCTGCGCGTGATTAACGACATAGCCACGCCTGACATGGGCATAAAGAAACCATCTTTAGTCACGTGTTTGTATCTGAACAAGCGAATCTTCGTATTTTGATATTTCATGTCGCTGGATTGTTACAGGTCACATGTATGGAATTGCCATATCTACAGGCTTGTTTTGTTTGTTTGTTTGTTTTACTTGCTATGTACAGTTTTCATGTGTACGTGTTTATGTGTACTAATTGGCTCGGGTGTCTTTAATCTCCAGTGTAATGGTTTACCGGGCTGTCGTACTCCCCACACTGTTGCAGGTGTGTGAGACTTGAACCGAGTACCAATACCATGCCAGGATACGGAACTGCTTTCATATAATCTGTCCTAGGAAATTCTTCAATCTAAAGTGGCATCCCAACCATTTTTACGAGCTTGATAGAGTCCCAGCTACTCTGTCCAGGACGTTTAGTTTGCATGCCAGACCACCGGCTACCAAAGAGAATCATTTAATGGCAAACTACAGCAGAGACAACGATACCCTAAAGTCATTACTGAGAGCCTTCGCCACTGATCCTGACCCTTGGGAGCGAACTGCCTTAGGCAGTGGGAAACTCTTTACACAAAGGTGTAAAGTCAGGCCAGACTGCAAGAACAACCTTGGCAGAGCTGGCGAGAAAGGCCAGGAAAGCCAGAGCCAACAACCTGCAGGATGACGTCCCCTTCAAACCGTGTCCCGCCCGCCACTGAACTTTCAGTGTTGGGATAGGCCTGGTCGGTCGTCGGCCTTACAACACCAACATCCCCTAGATCTAGATGACTTTTGGTTCTCGTCGGCCTTACAACACCAACATCCCCTAGACCTAGATGACTTTTGGTTCTCATCGGCTCGACGGACTAGCCGAACTACTAGGCTCCCCATTGTAGTGCTCGTATTTCTCTCGTCCAATATTTTTGTCATTCGTTTTCAGCCTGAAACCCTCACATCCATTACACGTCGCTGTGTAACAGATAAAGTACATTTCATATTGTCTTCGCTCTGATCAGCATAAAATTAACCAGTGTATTTTCGCATTTCATTGAAACCAAGTAACAATGTCGACGAAATCGAAACTTAAAGTATTGAACAGACGACAGAAAATATCGACTGAAATATCCATCCTCGATATTGAAAACCAAACCACACGAGAGTTCAAAGGCCAAACCACTTCAGTGTGAGCCTCAAGCTTTGGCCGATGGCAGGAAAATAATTGCACTGCGGGCTTTTTTTTTTTTTATATTCTTGGCTGCCTGTATCGCACCCCACCCCCCCCCCCCTCCCACGCGTGTCTGTTGCATATCAAGGCTTGAGTAGAGAAGCTTAAGTTGCCCTATCGCTACAAGGAGAAGCGGCTTAGGTTGGGAACAAACGCGTCCCCTGTACGGAAATGTCTGCTCTTGTCATGCTCAGCTGGACTGGCTCACAACGATTACTTTCCTTATTGCGACGTATCGAGTACCCAGCCCTACTGAATGCAGCGAGTTGGAGAAAATGGCGGGTTGAAGACAAATTTTGTGTCTGTGGAAACACCTGGACAATTTCTCTGGTCTGGAATATTCAAACAGCTCAGTCGACAAACATTGAACCACTCTGACAATTAGAGACATCGATGCCAAAGTTTTCAATGAAAAACAACGGCGCGGCCCTGCTCCCTGAACAGAAAATAGACTTGACTGGACGGTATGGGACCGACAACACTAACATTACCATCACTACCAGCATCATCATCATCCATAATAAACAACAACAACAACAATAGACAGAGCCGAATAGTTATTCTGAGATCCCCAGCTAAGAAAAATACGTCATTTCAAACTGATCTGGTCGGCTGAATTTCTTCAAGTGTTGTCCTAAATCTTCAAATGAAAGCTAACTAAGACATTTAAAGTTTAGTGTGTAACCAGGCAAGTCACCAATCAAATTAGAGAACTCCACATGGAGAGACATCGCACTGGTACAAGAGAGACGGGAGGAATCGAATAGGAAAACAAACCGAGTATCGCCCAGGTCTGAGAGTGTTGAGAAGTGTGGGAAATTGAAAGGTGTCAGTTCAATCCTTGTTGCACGAGGGGAGGGAGGGGGGGGGGAATGATCCCCAGCCTAGAACTAGTGGTATACTGGTTAAGGTTATTCTTTGTCTTGTACGAAACTGTGTGGCATTGACCATAATGATACAAGCAGTGAGGTCTGGGAGGACCACAGACTGATGTAGGCTGGGAAATCATCCATGATAAATGAGAAAAATTCACCACGTGACCTAATTTTGGTTTTAGAATGTCGTTTGGTGCGCGAAGTCTTATGACAACACCAGATAGAGAAAATACATGTGTTCGTTGTTCAGCAATAGTAAAATAGTACCTGCACCTTCCACAGCCTTGGTTTTACAAGTGAAACTCGCGTGTCTTCAGTCATTCAGATTTGTTTCTTCGTCGCTCTTTCTTTCTGTCATCTGTTCACATCTTTTTATCTGTCTGCCCCCCCCTCTCCCCCTCTGTCTGACTGTGTGTGTGTGTGTGTTTGCCTGTCTGTGTGTGTGTGTCTCTCTCTCCCGCTCTGTCTTCCAATTGATCTTTATCCTGTCGTTACACCAATGTCTGTGTGAATGTGAAGTTCGACAAGGAAAATGCTTTTCCTTGAATGTTTCTTTCTCTGCAGTGTCTGTCTGTATGTCTGCTGCTCCAGCTCTGTCCATAATTTCATTTTCTCTGCGTTTCTCGTTGTTGTTCTGTCTTTTCCCCATGCAGTCGAGCATTGAGAGAGAAGGAGAGGAAAGAAAGAGAAAGAGGAATAGGAAAAAGAAGAAAAGAAAGAATGCTTATTCCACCAAAATCCGACCCCACAACAAAAAGAATCAACAAGGCACGAAAAGTTGGAAGTCACAAATATCATGAAATTGACAGACTGAATTGGAGAATGGAGGTATAACGAGATGGAGAAGAACATGCGAAAGATTGTTAGGCGTGAAATAGAGACGGGAGAAGCTGAGATTATGAAATACAGATAGACAGACAGACATGGGCTATGAAAGAGACTGCAGCAGCCACACATACCCAGTCCGACCATTCACAGACGACCCAGAGGTGTAGAAGAGTGGAGAATCACGACCACAAGCTGCGGCGTCCACAGACACACGGTTACTGCCCCTGTCCTGCATAGTTAATGAGCCAGGGGAGAGAAGCAGGAGCAGACAATCGGACCGCCAATACACAAGGGACATCACTCAGTCCAGGGACGGGCAATGAATTGGCTCACGGCTCCACAATGCACAGTCGGTCCTTAGATGTCCTGGCACTGGGGCTGCACACAGCACGCAATTTTCTTTTTCTTTTATGGGATGGCCTCGAAAACTATTCCTCCTCCCCGCCAATTCTGACCCCCTTCATTTGTGTTAACCCTCATGACGAAAGAACATCTAGAATGCTATGTATACTATACTATATATATATGCCTTACGATACTTTGGTTTTTGGCTGCACTTTTTGATATAGAAATAACGTTACGTGCATGTTGAAGCGAAAAGACAAAGAGAGAGAGAGAAAAAGAGAGAGAGAGTGAGAGAGAGAGAGAGAGAGAAAGAGAGAGAGAAAGAGAGACAGAGAGAGAGAGAGAGGGGGGGGGCACCAGATTCAGCCAAAAATAATGAAAATAATAATGATAACTTTTTTGTTATTCTCTACCAATAATGATGGCACACTCATTGAACAAATCTGCATCCATTCAGGGATGAACACAAATAGATAAAATAAACAAACGAAAAGGATAACTCATTCTAAACATGTAGGTGATGTCACGATCACGTGCGTGAAGATGGTCACGACCACGTGTGTGATGAGTACCTAACTTATTTACCTTTCAAACCCAGCTAACAAGCCAAGCAAGCAGACCAGCCATCAACGGACACATGGAGTGAAATTTAAATTAAACGATATTTAATTATAAATGCATGACAAAACTTATGTCAAAACATTAAACTCATGATAATCACATACATAATCACAAAAACAGAGATACTTCAAATTTACTCTTGGGGATCATGGCTATTCTCTATTCCCCGTTTCACATCTAGATCTAATCCCTCTGTCTCTAAACTTAACTACATATACTTAATAGTCTCTGTCAACAGCTGCCCTCCTCGTTGATGCAGTTTTTCGTCTCCAGAGTTCACACGATCCTTTCTAGATCTTTAACTTCGACGATAAAAGGGGAAACAGACGTCAATGGCTTCACACAAATAAGAACACACAGTTCACACCCGCCACCGTAGATTACTAGCTCCTTGAGGGGTTATCATCCCGTCCCCAAAGACTCTTCTTCTGCAAACACACAGCACATCGACGGTTCACACCCGCCATCGCAAATCACGAGCTTCTGATGGGTTCCCATCCTATCATCAGAACTCCTCAGCTTCTGGTCCCCATGGCACGACCTTCCACTTGTCGCCCGGACCGATTAAATTCTTCTTATTGGAAAATACATGTGAACATCATGGATCCCTCACACACCTAACACTTCTGGTCCCCACTGGCACGACCTTCCACTTGTCGCCCGGACCGATAAATTCTGCGTCTTCCTTTTAGGAATGAATAACTTGGGGAACCTTCATAGATTCCTCACATACATAACACCCCTGGACCCCATGGCACGACCTTCCACTTGTCGCCCGGACCACTTCTCGCTGCGTCTTCCTTTAGGAACGAATAATTTGGGAACCACGTGTGTCGAGCTTCTCCTCTACTTATACTCCCGAGGTTTTTGCACACGCGACTAGTTTAAAGCGAGTCGTGTGTATCTATCCACGCTCGTCAACAATGTTAAAAACCGTGTTTTCCCCTGCTAAGCTCACCCCCCTAGACTCGTGGCGCACAAGGCCACCGACCTTCCTCGTGATAGTAATCTTTCATGTTCGACAACAACTTTAAACTCCCCTTCTCCCCTACTAAGTTTACCCCCTCTATACTCGTGGCGTACAAGGTCATCAACCTTAATCGTGACAGTGATCAGTCTTTGCTCTCCCATAATTATGATTAAGATGTTCAACTTCTGACCCCTACTACAAGATATGCCTACAAAGTACTGAAATATTCCCAAAAGACTGATCTGTACTGTGAAAGCTTATTTATTATTCTCTCCCTTCAAACATAAAGCCTTCATGGCGGAGACTGAACAATTTGGAATAGTGAATGATGTTTAACCAACCCAGATTTATACTCCTATATCATAAACGCTGGATGTCAAACCCTCATTGTTCAAAGAATACCGGTGCGGCATTCCATAGATCAGTGATGTCCATAATAATGATTGAACAATCATACCAGTTTATAATAACTACATCCTGGCGCTGACTTTTTCTTCCAGGGGACAACAAACACACCCGGGCGGAGCCTCCTACTAGCGTTTTATACTCTTTTTTTTTTTCCTATTTATATAACGGAAGGAAATTACGAGTTAAAAAATCACAATAAAATGGTAGATATGGCCAGACAGAGAAAAAAAGAGGAAAAATAAAGAACCTTAACCGAAAAAAAACTGAGTAGCTATTCAGACTTATCTCCCTTATGTAGGTTGTTTGAACATTGTTATCTCCCTGTAACGAGTTAAAAACAACAACAGACGAATTCGTCATGGGGATTGAAGTTTTACAAAAACGCCCATTGAATGTTTGTCTGTGTCGCCCATAATCCGACAAGGGCCATCTGTTGTTGTTGTTGTTGTTTGTGTTTAACAAAACGATACTGGAGGCACTTTATCTTTCGGTTACGAATATGTTGTCCCCCTTGGCCACGCAGATAATGACTGGATAGCCTATTCTCTAAACGTCTCGTAAATCGTTTTGTTTCATGTTCAGATTAGCCACAGACGTCTTCCTTGACTGCAAGATTGTGCAATGGATGATTGTCGTGTGGTAGTTCCATCGTAATCAGAGAGTTGTATCACCTAGTTTTGTCTTCAGTAAGGGAAATGCCCCGGCGTACTCACGCATAAGGATGATCCGAGCTCTGTCGTTCCTTCCATCATTCATCCATTCACTCGGTCAAACAGCTAAGCCATCTTTCTCTTATTCATCCTAACTGGGACTGCCAGTGTCTCGTGTATGTGTTTAGTTACTACCGATGTCCTCCGTCTAAGAAACGCAAGTTTATTCTGAGATTACTGACAAAATTTGGAATTCGTGTGGAAGATCTTCAGCATTGGTCCTTCTTTTTATCTGCAAGTATCGACAACATAATGTTTTCCTTGATGGTTGAACGTTGGTCTTCAGAGACAAGGATGAAGTTGATGTGGTCGCCTTCTCTCTCCTTCGACACATTCCGCAACATTTGCTCGACCCGGAATTGATTTAGTCGTCTCCACTTTCTTCAGAAATCACAAAGTGAAATACCGTCATAAAATGGCGAAACAAACTGTACTCTGTCAGTCCTATAAAAATACTGAAGGTATCTCTCATTTCTGGGAGTAGATTTCAGAAAGCTGAATTAACACTTGTAAGGTTTAGGTGTAAGAGTTAACGATGCGGTTTTCTCGAAATGCTTGGGGGTAGGGAAAATAAAGCGGGACTGGGGCGACAGTTTGCATCAACTATGGGCCAAAATCTCAACTTGAGTGATGGTGAATTAGCCAGACAGCTGTTCCTCTTTTCTCTTCATTACCAGAAGAACAGACAATACAATCTGCATGACTTTAGACCTCGATGAGGGACAGACAGTTTTGGGAGATGGCAAAACTGTTGGGAATTAAACCATTTGAGTAGACGTTTACAGAAAAACAGAATTTGAATTGGGGAAGGGAAGACAGGGGTTGGGGACGGAAATAGCCAGAAAACAGACAGGAAGAAAGACAGAAATTCTATCGGCATGAAGGAAATACAGACAGATCATGCATGACGTTCACATGAAATTGTGACTTTGGACAACTCACACATAATCCGAGGTAAACAGAAAACCAACGGTTTGCAGTTTTTGTCTCCAGTGAGTTTGAGAATAAATCCCGCATTCATCAATACAATGTTCTAATAATATGAGAATACTTTTTGAAGAATTTTCTCACGTATCTCTTGTTGAAACAAAACACTTTCTGCGCATGGATTATTATCGATTCTGATACAGAAAGAATACGTGTTGCTAAATCTGGACTCAGCAGAGCTAAAACGCCATCGACAATTTCGGATCTAAAAGATCGTTTTCCCTAATAAGACAAAACTAAGACAATTTACACCCCTCACTAAACATCATCCTTTGTACCATTCACAAACTCCAACCTCCATGGCAGAGTGCCCATTCTCTGACACATTCACATGCTGTTTCTTTTTTTCCCTGTTTGGAGAGAGGGGGCTGAGTCTGAGATGTGGATAAGGCATAGATGGAACATAAATAGGGCACGGACAGACAGGGGAGTTCAGCTGGCATGGGAGAAAGTTTCCTGGCGAAAGCCCGCACTTAGAGGGGAATCTACGGGTACAGCTGACTGAAGACCAGGTGTGTGGCTTCAAATTTCTGACAGGTTGGCAGATCTTCAGCTCATGAGAGCCTAGGGATAAAACGAAACAAATTACTGATGTTTTTGTTGTGTGAAATGTTTAACGTGGGTTTAGTTTTTCCAGCCCGTGAAATCGGCGACGCTCAAAGATTAGTTCATTCACCAATCGTCTGTACGTTAGACAATTAATGTTTGTTTCCTGGTAGAGAGAAATTTTAAATTGGAGTAAACGGCATTACCGACATAGTTGTGCCATCTCTGGGCATCTTGAAAATTGAATCAGCTGGTTTGTTCCACTTGGTGTCACATATAGACCTTGTACTCCTCCCAAATCTTGAATTTGAATTCGTTTTTCCTAAGAAGTCTTGAGGGCATTATGTTGCGTTGTCCGAAGAGTTTCGGCCCTTCTTTTTGAGCTACAGCTAATCTTTATGACAGCGCATGCTCGACCGCCGTGCCAAAAATAAGTTTTTGCTGAATAATCCAACATTTGGTGCACGACAAACCAATTCACTCCCGACGAAAACTGTGTAAACAAAACAAATTCTGTTTAAGAAATACTTCCCGAGACTTACCATAGAAATTTGTCTGTAAATGAAACTTTGGGTGTCAAATTCCTTCTGACTTAAACATACTGAATCACGATCAGTAATTTACGGTTACCGAATACCAAACTGTTGTATTGCTGAGAAAAGTGCACTAAAGCATGTAAATTGCAAACACGCGGTATTTTTCCAGTAGTCCGACAAAAAATCTATTTAAGATAACAAACAGTGTCTAACATGTCGTCTCTCTGACGGAAACGAAACGACGTCGCCATGTTGAAATGAACAGTGGTTCCCTTGGACTGTTCGCACGCTGCATCAACACACTTTGGTCTCCGTGTTAGCAGGAGACGTGGACTGTGGAATTAAACGAGACCTCGCCCGCTATCGAGACCGGAACAACTTTGTCTCACTGGATTTAAAGACCCAATTCTGTGTGCTATCAGCATTATAATCGGAATTGGGGTAGGGGTGGGTGGGATAGGGTAGAAAGGTCAGGTATCCAGTTCCAGACAATTCCCAGAACATTCTAATGTCCACTTGCTACAGAGATTTCATATCGTAGTCTCTAGGTGCGGAGCCATTTGTGGCGATCTCACGGGGGTCAAGAAGTAAAATGTGGGTCGATAATTCACTTGTAAGATGTAAGTAGACATGACAGGATCAATGTTTTCTTCCCCCCCCCCCCCAGCGACTTCCCTTCCCTCTATATTCAATGTCTGTCTGTGTGTTCCAAGTTGCGTGATGAACCTCTACTCCCCCCAGAGTGCAAAGATTTGGCAGGAAATGTTCCACACGGGATCAAATGTCTGTAACTCTTACCTAACACAAAAGCTATAGACTTGCGCCATACCGGGAAGGGGGGGGGGGGAGGGGGGGGGATTGTCTAGTGCAGGCTGAGCAAGTTGGTTCACTCGGGTCAGGTTTTCTGTTGTTGTTTTAGATTTTTGTTTTCTGCCGTAAAACAATGAATGTCGAAAGATGGGCTGACAGATGGCCACTCGCCCTGGGACAGACAGACAGATAGATAGACAGGGCAGAGACAAACATACACACACAAACAGATGGGTGAACGGATCGACAGAAGGAAGAAAGGATAGATAGATAGATAGATAGATAGATAGATAGATAGATAGATAGATAGATAGATAGATAGATAGATAGATAGATAGATAGATAGATAGATAGATAAATAGATAGATAGATAGACAGATAGATAAATAAATAGATAGATAGATAGATAGATAGATAGATAGATAGATAGATAGATAGATAGATAGATAGATAGATAGATGCATAGATAGATAGATAGATAGATAGATAGATAGATAGATAGATAGATAGATAGATAGATAGATAGATAGATAGATAGATAGATAGATAGATAGATAGATAGATAGATAGATAGATAGATAGATAGATAGATAGATAGATAGATAGATAGATAAATAGATAGATAGACAGACAGACAGATAAATAAATAGATAGATAGATAGATAGATAGATAGATAGATAGATAGATAGATAGATAGATAGATAGATAGATAGATAGATAGATAGATAGATAGATAGATAGATAGATAGATAGATAGATAGATAGATAGATAAATAAATAGATAGATAGATAGATAGATAGATAGATAGATAGATAGATAGATAGATAGATAGATAGATAAATAGATAGATAGATAGACAGATAGATAAATAAATAGATAGATAGATAGATAGATAGATAGATAGATAGATAGATAGATAGATAGATAGATAGATAGATGCATAGATAGATAGATAGATAGATAGATAGATAGATAAATAGATAGATAGATAGATAGACAGATAGATAAATAAATAGATAGATAGATAGATAGATAGATAGATAGAGAGATAGATAGATAGATAGATAGATAGATAGATAGAGAGATAGATAGATAGATAGATAGATAGATAGATAGATAGATAGATAGATAGATAGACAGAAAGACAGATAGATAAATAAATAGATAGATAGATAGATAGATAGATAGATAGATAGATAGATAGATAGATAGATAGATAGATAGATAGATAGATGAAGAAATGAACAGAACCACAAGAGAAAGCAGGACCAACAAACAAACAATAGAACAGACTGGCTGTCTGACATTCTCTGTTGTTACAAACACTGCAATATCTTCACTTAATTCCACGTCATCGCCTATGTAAAAACTTAACCTTTGGGATCTGCTAATTCAGTATCCACACCAAACAATCAAAACTGACATTTCACAATTACGCCAGACTTATCATTAACAACGCAGATAGAAATATCCTAAAAATAATGATGGCAGAAAGGTTCATGTTACAAATCTCCGCATAAGAAATAATTTTTAAAAAATTACAATAAAGCAGAAATGAACTGGAAAAACCACACAAACTTTCGATCTGCAAAACAAGTCAAGTAAACTAAAATACAAAAAAAGCACAACTGAAACACAATTTAAAGAAGAAATTTTTAAAAAGCCAAAACAGAAACAAAAGAACGAGCCAAAACAATACAACACAAACAGGAATGAGGCCAGTACTAGGAAACGGACAAACATCCCGTATCTGACTTTGTTCTGGGCTCTGCTGCGACCTTTTTTTTTCTTTGTGTGGTACCTTGAAAAGTATGTCGGGTAAAATGCGATAGTGGAAAATGTTACTAAACAAAGCAAAAGAAACAGCAATGAAACATTTACAGTGGTGGACAATTTAACTCACAATATGACGATAATTGCTAAAGAATAGGTAGGCCTACCCTAAATACTGTTATTCCTTATAGCGAGTCATCTTAAAGCCGTTACACAGGACGACAAGAAAGTATATTTTCTTTCGTTTACGTCTTTCAACGCCATGATAGTTTTTAATTTAGCGTGTTTGCTTTCAAAGGCAGGAACCATACAGTGTATAAACAGTAAACCTTGTCATGGTTGTGGGTAATTCCACTGTACTTGTTCACATTATGTGAATTATCTCAAGTTTCAGGCTCGTATCTCGGGACTTTCTTGTTTCTTTGGCGTCATGAAAGCGTTCATCAGTACGGGCGCCCAGCAAATTTTATGGCATGGGTAAAACAAAACAAGACAAAACAAAAGATTCTCCGATTCTCTGCCATCACTGAGAGATTTTGTTACCTTTAGACAAACTAAAACAATTATAAGACAGTTTGCTAATAACACAATCACTCCCTCCACCCTCCACCCCTCCCGGTGTGTGTTGAAAGTTACGTTAATGGCTTTAAAACCTACAGCAAATCTCGTGGCTGGAAGGACCTGCTGTTTTAACTCTGCCAGTTCACCCCGCTGTCTACGGCAGCACCGCCGTGCCAAATGAGTGTCAAATACGTGCTGGAATTAGCGTTTTCCTCTAAACTGAGTGTCAGCTTTTAAACACAATAATGGCCGCCATTAACAGAGAAAGCTTGGGTGCAACAAACCAGACTGCAAATGAGATTTTCTCCATTCCACGTTCAAAATTCGCAGGTGAATATTAAAAAAAGAAATTTTAAAAACGCATCTATCATCCTTCTCGTTTACTGCTCCTTCCCCCCCCCCCCCACCCCCAAACTGCCTACCTCCCACCAAATAATAATAATATTAATAAGTCATTTCTATAGCGCCTGATTCCACAGAAGAGTGCTCTAAAGCGCCTGACAGTTCTCTCAATCACACAACACACATTTTCATCAACTTATACATAATCACTGTCTCAAGAATGTTACATATCCTGCGTATACGCTTTTGTAACCAACGCTGTTTTAAGTTTTCTTTTGAATTGGATCAAGCTGTTTGAATGTTTCACATGATCAGTCAAGTCGTTCCACATTTTAGGTGCACACACTGAAAAAGCTCTTTCTCCCATGATTGTTCTTGATCTGGGCACTACTAATAAATTTGCTTCTGCTGATCTCAATTTTTTTGGGTGGAATGCATTTTTCAATGAGCTCTGAAAGATATTCTGGTGAGCTTCGATTGAGGCATTTAAACACAATGCATAAAATCTTAAACTGAATACGCTCTCTAACAGGCAACCAATGAAGGATTTGGAGAACTGGTTGAATATGTTCTGATGTTTTTGATAAAGTAACAAGTCTAGCAGCCTTGTTCTGGATCTTTTGTAATCTATAAATAGTTGCCTCAGGGATACCAATGAGCAAAGAGTTGCAATAATCTAGATGGCTGACAATAAATGCCTGGAGCAGAATCTTTGCGGTCTCTTCATCAATACATTTTCTGATCTTACTGATATTCCGCAAGTGAAAGTGCATTGTTTGGCAAAGTTTTGTAACATAGGTTTTCATGGACTAATAAGATAAGATATGACTTTATTATCCTGTTTCCAGGAAATTTGTTGTCACAGCATTCAGTAACAGTACAACAGCAAATACAATATCTAAAACCTACAAGTCTTTAACGCACACCGCACACACGCACATTGCTCACACAACATTACCAACAAGTAAGAACATTGCTCACACACACACACACAAAAACACACACACTGTAAGAACAATCCATTAGGAAAAACTAACAACAGCCTATCACATCAGGAAACACTGCTACCTCGAACTGCGGATGGCAAAAAAGATCGTCTATGGCGCTCTCTGTTTGTTTTTAAATACAGTATTCGTTTACTTCTTTCCGATCGGACTATCTGATGGAACAAGGGGTGGGAGCAATCATTTAGAGCTGATTTAGTTTATGTTTGCACGAATGTACAAATAACTCATCAAAGTTCACGTATTCACTGTTAGTTAGATGGCAAGCTTTTTTGATAATAGAGTTGTTAATTTTGTTCTTGTCTTGCTCCTTTGCATTTCCTCCCCAGGCTGTAATACAAAATAGAATGATACTCTGGATAGTTGATTTATAAAACATCTGAATGAGATCTCGTTAGAACACATTAGATCATACAATGCTGCATGCTATACATCCTCGGCAGGGGAAGATGACCAGACTAGGACTTCAGTACCCCTAACGCGCGTGTGTGTGTGTATGTGCGCGTGTGTGTGCGTGTGCGTGATGTGTGTATATGTGTGTATGTGTGTGTGAGAGAAGGTGGCTGATCTGACGGATTTTTGCCAAGAATAGTCAGTGATGGCAGGGAAAACCCTGTATAGCCAGGAAGTACCGTATAATATCTCAGTCAAAACAGTCTTCAAAATGACGACTGAACAAAAAGCTGCAGAGTTGAACTACACAGCATTGAGAAATTAAAGTGCAAGGGCTGGTATGTTTGATATTATTATATAAAGAAAGTCGAAATGTTCATGAATCCAGAGTGATCTGCCAAATTACCAGGGGAGTGTATAGAGAAACAACGACAACTGAAGTTTTGCCTCACTTGGACTCGGCTGACTACCTGAGAAATTCTGTGTGGTTTAGATCCCCGACACCTTCACCCTGTGTTTGAGACATCGCTACAGTTCTGTTCAACAAACGCTGACATTCTCAGATTACCTGACTTCCATCTGGCATTCGCCCCTGGTGGGCCAAGCTGGAACCTGTTCGGGACTGTCCGTGGCCTTCACGAAGGCCACGGACTGTCTGACAACTTGCTATGTAGAAAGGGCGGACTTCGGGCCAGTTTCTCATTCCCCCAGACCTACAGTGCGTTCTCTATCTGGTCACAATTTGTCCCAAATTAAGAAATATTTTTCTTTTTAAAGCAAGAGTGCAGAAAAAGTAAAAAAAAAAAGGCGGCCGGGGGGTGGGGCGGTTAGTAAGAGGAAACGGGTGGTGGGGGGTGTGGTGGGGGATGTGGTGGGGGTGTGGTGGGGGTGAAAACTCTGTGAAAACTCTACGTTCGTTATGATTTGCCATGAAAAAACGTCACCATCACAGCTAAATCACCAAAGTCAGGGAACAATCACATCTAAAACGTTTCACTGCCAATTTCTTGTGCAAATGTCGACATGAGTATGAAAATTTCGAAATCGAAATATCATAAAGTTGATTACCATCTATCAAACTGTGCTTTTATTTGTATAATATTTGCTTGAGTGTAGCAGTCTCGGTTACCGAGTCCCCATTGAGCATATTGTGATGATCTGGACAGATTGCAGTCTTGTAACTGACATTCCTCCGAGGACCACAAAAACATCCTTTTGCTGATGAAAACGTCAACTTACAAGTTTTAGGGAAACCCAACAGGCTCCTTGGGGCAGATTTTCGGCTTCTCCTTCTGCAGGTCAGAGACATGTCTGTAGTAAACAATGTTATATTAAATAAAGCTACGGGGCTAATTATTCTAGGAGTCAGTGAAACCAGTGAGCCAGATGAAAGCTCACGGGGTCAACATTTCAGACAGGCTAGCCCTGTTTCTGTGTGTTTGTTGTTTTCGTCTGTGTAGTTTCATGATATGAAGTTTCTTCCTTGGTCATTCTCCCCAAAAACATGTTGTTTGTTTTTTTTTCAATTACAAAAATACCAGTTTTTCCTAGCATAGCACGATCTTCAAATTTAGTTGCAGCGCAAACAAAGAAGTCTGAACGCTGCATAATTTGCATGGAGAAAATCAGTGGTGCAAAAATTATATTCCTGCTTACATCACTTCAGTGGCTTCTCTTTCTTACATTGCACGGTCGTGTAATTCATATTAAAACTATTTCATCGTTTGAGAGACCATAGACATTCAGTAGCACAGTTTCGCTGCCAGGACACGGGGTGCTGGAACACCGATGCGCACCAGAAGATTCTACATCTCGTCCCGCCGCTGTCAACACTAAAACCGCTCGGGATGAAGCAGAAGACATGAACGCCGGTAGAAACAATTAATTGCATGATTTCATTCGCTGTTCGCCCCGTAAATAATGTCGCGTAATACGGCCAATTAGGTGAGATATTGCTGACTAGGGGAGGAAATCAATAAATAGCTTTTAACTTTTAAAAATGACAGGGGGAGGGGGTGTAAAAATCATAATCTTTTCTACCCATACAGAAACTTTCTTTAAAAAGCACCGAAATTATGGGGACATCAATTGTTATGTGCACATATTTAGCGCTGGTCTAGCGAATGTTCTCGCTCCATCTCAAAAACCAGTCCCGGATAATTAGATCGCTGGAGGCGAAGTCGGCTTTCGCTTTTGTGTGCGCAAAATTCATCTTTAGCAGCATGTCAGCAAATTTGCAGCGCCAGTGTGTGAATAGGGCAATTTGGTTTGATCTCTGTTCATGCCCTGGTCCACAGCACGCCCATCCTCCCGCCTCCCCCCCCCCCCCCCAAACAGATCCTTTGTTTTTCCCTTGCCCCCTCCGTTTTCGCTCATATATAACTGAGACATAAACACGTAACAACATCATATTTTTGATGCTTCTCTGAGGTAATCAAACATTTGGGAACACAAGTTTTCTACACTTCTGTAAAAGCTCAGTGCAAGCCACGGACGTTTTGATTTTTTGTCGAGAAAGTTTGTTATTAAAAGACAGATAGAGAAGGTGGGGGGAGGGGGGGCGGGGGTGAGGAATACAGTACTAATGGCAACAAAACGTCTTGGGTTAATGGTCAAGTGCCCAAATAAAGCCGATGACACATGGTACAAACCCACACTACGAGTAACTCCAGTGGCTGGAAGACGCGGATGAATCGGAAAACGAGAAACCGCTGCGGTATTTTCACTGAATTGTTTCTGTCGTCCCACAGATGAATGGCTCAATTTGAATACAAGAAAAATGGAAACTTTTTCAATCTTTCTACAGTAGTTTGATGATTGGCTGGGCCATTTTCACAGTGGATGAAACAGGAACTGGTCATTTGTCTTAGGCAGATCGCACAAATGTGGGCAGGCTTCGAGGGAGACAAATGGATGGCCACGGAATACTGGAACTTTCTGGATAGATGAGTTGGCGGAACGGGGGGTGGGGAGGTGAGGAGGTGGGGGTGGGGGGGGGGGTGAATGAAAGACACAGTGGAAAAATGAATGACGAAACCACTGGGAAGGGGTTAAGACCTAGAAAAAAATTTTATCAAGTCAAATACGTAACGTATTGAATGGTTCCTGGCCATGACAAGGTCATCCTATGTTCTGTCCAAGTTAGTTGACGACAGACTTTCTCTCTGTTTCCTGCCATCTGATCTCTTCACGATAGTATTACACACAGTAAAAACTCCGGGTGTATTTTCGGAAATGGCCATAAAATTCTCTTCCCATAATGCATTACTCCATATATCCATTCCCACCCCTGCCCCTCAGTCCACTAATCCACCCACTAACGCACATATACACACACACAAACTCTCCTCATTCTCTCTCTCCTCCTTCTTTTCCGATACTCTCTTTTCTCCTTCGTCTTTCTTTCTCTCTCTCTGTCTCCTTCTCTTCTCTTTCTCTTTCACCTTCTCTTTCTCTCCGTTCCCCCTCTCTCTTTCTTTCTTTCTCCTCCTTTCTCTCACTCTCTCCTACTTTCTCTCTCTCCCTCCTTCTCTCTGCTTCTTCCCCCTTTTTATCTCTCTGTTTTTGTATTAAACTTGCTCTAGCACTTGAGCAACTTTTCATAGATACACAATTAAAAAAGCAACAGCAAAACAAACTCCAAAATCTGAACACAATTCTCTTCTTTTCAGAAAGGTAAAAGATTTAAATCAAACAGAATAACTTAACTGATCGAACACGTACGTTTTATGGAAGTAGAACTTCGCAGATCTCTTGTCTAGGAGATTCGGACCCGAATGTTAAACTGTAGCATTTTTGTTGTAGTTGTTGTTGTTGTTTTTGCAGTTGTTGTTGTTATTGTATGTTGTTGACGTTATTCTGTGGCTACACCACCACACCTACGCAAGTGTCAGGATCAAATATTGATGGGCGGAACCAAACGCGGCACGAATCCAAACGACACCTCTGGGATGCACTTATTTTCCACGGCTCTTTTATCGTTCTGTGATTTTGTCAGGTATCGGAATCGTTTTTACGAGATCCCCGGAGATTCCAATTACATGAATATTTCATTCCACCCCAATCTGCGTTAATTGATGTTTAAATTCATGTGCACTGACCTGCACGAGATACGATAGGTCATGACCCCAAATAGATGGAATCGCATGATTATCCATTCAGTTCACGGGGTCAAAGTTAACGAGATTAGATTGGCACGGCGCGCATGCGTCACACTGATCTACAACCTTCACAGAACCACCAGAAGTTCTTTGAATTTTTCATGACAAACTTTCAACATGAGTAAAGTACAAAAAATTGAAAAGGGAGAATTGCATGGCAGTAAAATCAATTGGGAAAGCTCAGGTTAATCAATCAATACTGTGCCCTAGTTTGTTGGATGAGAGATCTGGTGTCCAAATACAGGGACATGTATAACTAACACCCATAATTGCACAACGTCCTATGGGCGACCTTGGCTGGACACCGCCTTCCTGGACGCCTGTAATACAAATCAAATTTAAAACTTTGTATGTGCCCAAGTATTTTTTTTCCAGTTATTTTTTTTACATTCCACGTAAGCCCCGCCCTGCCTGCAGTGATGTCTATGTGAATGTCAGGAGTTCATGTTGGGGGGGGGGGGCGACTTCGTCCCTGCTTGGGGGGGGGGGGGGAGGAGGAGGAGGGGGGGGTTTGTGGTGCACAAGCTTCGAGAAGCAGATCTGAGATGGAAATCCATCTCGAAAGTTGCGTTCTAACATCTGATTGGTTGAAACTGTTTATCTCCGCGTACCAGAGACACAATGTCACGATGACCTAAGCCATGTTACAAGTCGTAACTCCAGGTAGGGAACAAGTCAGTAAGTCACTGCTGGAGCTGGTCGTGTAAACTTCATTTCTGTTTTCTTTCCGTCCTTGGTAACGCCAAGTTGTTTCCCCTTTGTGTTCTAGCTAGCTGCTTGGAATTGCAAATGAGCACAACCATTGTTTCTGGAATATTCCAGAACCGTTTGTAAATTCTACACCGGGTTTTGTCAAGGACTCTGCTGGATCATGTCTTCACTGTCAAACATTTGCTGGTGTTTATTTCCACTGTACTGAAATTTCAAGGCTGCCATTACTTCCCCGCGACCTTCAGTGGAGCTCGAGTTACAGGATAGACTGGTCAATGGTTGTCAGGCATGACTTCTCTGTCGTAGGTTGTTTTCTCTCCGTGACTGACGTCATCAGATACGGAGTTTCACCCACTGCAGAACAGGTTTGGTCAAACTCTGTACAGGTGGAAAATAGACTTGTGAATACAATAACATGTCATGTGATTTGATTTGATGACAGGAACCATAACTCTAACACACCGGGCATCCCCATAAGTGCTTATCTCCCTGCTCCAAGATCCATTCGTGGGTTTCCATCTTACGATCCCAGTGGCAAGCTAAGACCACATTTGTCGGGTTCGTCCAGCCTTGTCATGTTAAGAATTAGCGGCAATAAAATTTCACCCTGGCACTGTCAATCTGACAACTAATTTGTAAGTTTTGCTCACCGCTGGCCTGTCAGAGCTAATTAAATCAGTTTTCTAAACATGAATATTTTACTGAAGTTTCTAATTCAAACCAGCCTCAAATACTAAAATTTGTAAGATGAAGACACTTGCAGTTCTAACACCGCTGGCGTGACAGGGTAACTCCTTCCTGGCAGTAATGGGGTCAATGTTCATTGTCAGGGTTAGGACTAGAATTACCGTGCTGGGGCAGGTTTGTTTATTTCATGGCATCATTGATTTTAGCCAGTGCAAACGTCCTTGAACTATTCCCGTGGACAGTTTGTTTTTGTAACGCTTTTTCTTAGAGATGGAAAGAAAGTGGGGCAAGATAGAACGAATGGATAAATTAACAGTGACGGTGCAATTTTCGACCCCGTGGTTTGGGTGTACTTTAGCAAGGAAAGACGGGGCGAATAAGGAGTGAATAAATTCGTACATAAAACGTAGAGGGTGTAGAGACTTTAGGAAAGGTTTTGACATGTTAGAGTAACTTTGTCTGTTACTATTAACAGACTGCGAGCTGAGCTCGAAATGGATGCACCAATCAAATTTGGGCAGTTCGCTGGGGATTGCAGAAGATATAAGCGGAGCCATCTTTAGGTTTGTTCACTCCATGCAGACGTTTCCATCTGCGAGGGCGTCGGCTTAAGATTCGGCCTGAGAGAATCATGAGATTGTTAAAGACATGTCTATGTCCTTGATAGACAATGGAATTATCCACAGCTATTTCCTTCTATTCCCTGATTTCGTATCAGGGACTAATCGTAAGTTTCGACACAGTGATTCGACGATGAACGTGAATCTGACCCTAATTTTCCAGTAGAAGTGCTACTAAAGGATGCAAGACTACAATGTTTTTTACTTACAACTAGATCTAGAATGAGTGTCTGGTATACACATTTGTAAATTGTAATTGATGTGTCTGGATGAGGCTGGGGATTGCCAGCCCATCCTAGAGCAGATCTAGATCTATCTTAACTACGTCAGTGTGTCTTGACGGTTTGATCCTTATGAGCAATTAACTGAGTTAACATTGTCGTCTGAGACATAAGAATATTATTTGTGAGATAGTAGGCAGACTATATTTCTGAAGATAAATAAGTAATAAGTAAACTGTGAATGAGTTAGTATGATATAATCTCTTAAGAATCTAGAGGAGACTTCTAGTTATGTATTATAGTATTTTCATTTGATGCTGCTGATGTTGTCCTTTTGATATGTAAAAGATAGACGAAATTGTTAGGAACTTAAAGTAATAAATTTGTGGCCCTACAAGGTCCTTGATATAACTTACTCGAAATTGTTATTAGTGTATGCGGCATGGTATGGCAGAGTAATTTCTAAAACCTCTCGATAGTTTAAAATGCAGTCGAACACGTAATTCATAATAACCATCCCCGTAACACTCGATACCCCACTCGTAACACTGGAGGGGACACCCGGGAGGTTGGATGGGATCATAGTTTAGCATATCTTCTTTGCCATTACGAAGGATATTGGAGTGCCTTGGTGGCTATTTATAATAACTCAGGGGGATTTGCTTCACTGTGAATAGTTCTTTTAGGGATCCATTATTCGTATAGATTGTGGCGTTTCTTTTACTTCCTCACTTTTCTTTAGGAAGATGTCTCTCCTGTCTTTTTCTTAAGCTGTCTGTAATATAAGTTAGGACTTGTAGGGTCTGTTATCGTTCGTTTTACTTGTCAGTATAGCGTCCTGTTTTTTGTATTTCTTTTTGCTTCCTTATAAACTTTAAACTACTATTATATTGATATTGCTATGTTTTACAATATTGCCTGAAATATTTCACGTGCTAAAACCACGTTGAATTTTAATCTGGATTATTGACATTAAGTGAATTATTAGAACCCGTGCAGTTGATACTGCCAGTTCTGGGTTAGTATGTATAACCGATCTCGTTTTAACATTGACGAGCCCCCGAGAGGGCAGTACTAGGCTGCTTAGGGATGTGACATTTTAATTTTTTGAGTAGGGATATGTGGTGAATATTGGTGTTATTTTCGGCTGTGCGGCCGCCCGAGGAGCAAAGAGTTTATTGTCTCATGGGACTTGTTCGTATCAGTATTGAGGTAATGTCATTATAAAAGACACGTTGTATATTGAGAAGAGAGAGATATTGCAAATTCGTCGCGTTGAGAGAGAGATATATTTTTGCAGTGGTAACAGAGGACACTGCGTGTTCGCGTTTTTGAGAGTTTTTTGCAGTGGTAACAGAGGACACTGCGTGGTCGCGTTTTGAGTTGTGGAGGAGAGTGGTTTTTTTTTTATACCGATTATGTCTTAGGCTGTCCGCGTTCCGTGGACCAGCTAATGTAATGCCAGATATGACTATATACCGAGATGACTGTGACACTTGACGTGTGCATGGCTTGCGTAAAACGCATTTAATTAACTAGCTATCGCCTCGTGCCATCTCATCTATACCGGATTTGATACGGAGATTAAATAAATTAAATCATATTCTAATTAAATTGAGAAAGTTCTATACTATTGTTGCATTTAAGGCAGCACCACGCGAGTTTGAAATGTAAACGTTAAGCTAATTAACTTTTCGCCGTTTTTATTTCGGCTTCATTATACGGAAATCCGTTGTAGGACAGAGCCAAAATTTCATTACTCTATTACAGAGTCTGTCTTGTATTGGGGTTGGATGGTGCTTTTCCCCCTCAATTCTAGACGGTGGATGGATTCACATTTATCTTGTTCATTACTTTATGGACCAGTTTTACAATCCTTTTTTTGTGAATATCCTCTTTCCACCAGCGTCATTCCTGACTGTGACCTGAACTTCTGGCAAACCTGACGCCCTTGTCAGCGGGTCAATGAGATGGAGACATGGCAAACCAAGCTACCAGAGCTACTGCTGCCATTGGATACCACAGTATTTTAATTAACAATATATTGTGTGTGAATGTGTATATAAGCAGCAATTGTGTGTGTTGACTAAATAATTATGAGCCTATTCCTTCAGTAAGGCTTCATTATTTGATAATAGTTATACTTTAACCCAGCAGTATACAGTGATATACTCATTATTATTATAGATGTTCTCAGAATTTTGATTGTGTGCAGTAAGAATGTTTAAATAGGATAAATTCTATAGAACGTGGCATCAATAATTGTATGCTTTTTGTCCATCCAATATGCACGTTCTTAGTTAGATTTTTCTTCTCAAGCTTAAGGCTCATCTTTCTACAGTACTACTTAAGCCCCTACCACAATAACTTTGGGATTTCTTGGATCCTATCGTGTAAATTTTTCTTAAAATTTTCACTGGGGTGGGGGATATGTCAGGGTTAGGACTAGAATTACCGTGCTGGGGCACGGTTTGTTTATTTCATGGCATCATTGATTTTGGCCAGTGCAGATGTCCTTGAACTATTCCCGTGGACAGTTTGTTTTTGTAACGCTTTTTCTTAGAGATGGAAAGAAAGTGGGGCAAGATAGAACGAATGGATAAATTAACAGTGACGGTGCAATTTTCGACCCCGTGGTTTGGGTGTACTTTAGCAAGGAAAGACGGGGCGAATAAGGAGTGAATAAATTCGTACATAAAACGTAGAGGGTGTAGAGACTTTAGGAAAGGTTTTGACATGTTAGAGTAACTTTGTCTGTTACTATTAATAGACTGCGAGCTGAGCTCGAAATGGATGCACCAATCAAATTTGAGCAGTTCGCTGGGGAATTGCAGAAGATATAAGCGGAGCCATCTTTAGGTTTGTTCACTCCATGCAGACGTTTCCATCTGCGAGGGCGTCGGCTTAAGATTCGGCCTGAGAGAATCATGAGATTGTTAAAGACATGTCTATGTCCTTGATAGACAATGGAATTATCCACAGCTATTTCCTTCTATTCCCTGATTTCGTATCAGGGACTAATCGTAAGTTTCGACACAGTGATTCGACGATGAACGTGAATCTGACCCTAATTTTCCAGTAGAAGTGCTACTAAAGGATGCAAGACTACAATGTTTTTTACTTACAACTAGATCTAGAATGAGTGTCTGGTATACACATTTGTAAATTGTAATTGATGTGTCTGGATGAGGCTGGGGATTGCCAGCCCATCCTAGAGCAGATCTAGATCTATCTTAACTACGTCAGTGTGTCTTGACGGTTTGATCCTTATGAGCAATTAACTGAGTTAACATTGTCGTCTGAGACATAAGAATATTATTTGTGAGATAGTAGGCAGTCTATATTTCTGAAGATAAATAAGTAATAAGTAAACTGTGAATGAGTTAGTGTGATATAATCTCTTAAGAATCTAGAGGAGACTTCTAGTTATGTATTATAGTATTTTCATTTGATGCTGCTGATGTTGTCCTTTTGATATGTAAAAGATAGACGAAATTGTTAGGAACTTAAAGTAATAAATTTGTGGCCCTACAAGGTCCTTGATATAACTTACTCGAAATTGTTATTAGTGTATGCGGCATGGTATGGCAGAGTAATTTCTAAAACCTCTCGATAGTTTAAAATGCAGTCGAACACGTAATTCATAATAACCATCCCCGTAACACTCGATACCCCACTCGTAACATTCATCACTAGAAACTTCAACAACGACAGAAATACAGAAACAGAATGTTCTAACGTCTCACACGTTGGTCTGGTGGAACGTTGGTTAAGAGGCAAGGTGCTCACCTCTCATTCCGAAGGTGCAGGGTTTGATTCCCAGTTGGTGCAGGCATGTACGAATGTTTGGGGAAAATTCGTCCCTGATCCTATGGTATTTAGGATCGAGCACCTAGCCTTCTTGGATAAGGATGAACAACTCGGAGGGCCCGTGTGCACATTGCCGATGTTAAGGATACCTTGGCAGTTGAAAGTGTGGAGAGCCGAACATGGCCGCTGTCCGGGCAAAATTAAAAAACAACAAACTAATCCCCAGCACAAAAACACACAAAAACTAGAACAAGAAAAATAAAAACAAGTAAAGTGAGGTGTAAATGCCAACAGCAGAGAAACGTCCTAAAATAAAGACCCAAAACTATGACGTCTCACAATTGGCTGCCGGCAGAACTCGGCCTCTGTCTATGTTTCAACTCGCCAACTCTAACCAAACTGGCACGTTGTGTCCAGTAAACCACACAGTCTTCTTGTTTCACCTAATTCTTTTCTTCGGCCGGGGACTAGACGGGTGGATATCTCAAAAGCCCTCATACAAAGATTTAAACTTACAGTGGGGAATCCTTGATGACACTCAAATGTTTATTGATAGTTTGTCGCAACTGAAGAAATAGATCCATGCTTGTAAAGGCTGTAAACTCATATTTCAAACTGTACGACCAAGCAGACTTTGTGCAGACACCATTGTCCCTCGTGTAACGCCCGTCCGTGCACGTGCAACCAATATTAAATAATATATTGAAATATCTGACCATGAGTTCAGGCGATCAATGCGATACTGCGGACACCCAGGGTGTGAATGAGTCTACCCGAAATATAAATACATGTAATTTTCATGAGAAGAGTTGCTTTTTTTTTTGTTTGAAAGAGAGATCTTCCTGTACCGGACAGTAAAGCAGTGCTAAGAATGGCGGTCTTTTCAGTACATTCTACGTTGATATTCTGACACGCCAAGGAATTCATGCAAACCTTCATAGATGTGAGGAACAGGCAGATCCGATCCAGTTTGTTAGCTTGTTGAGTTTACATTCGCCTCCGCACGATAACAGCCACTTTGCAGCAAGCATACCTTCCACTTACTTTTTTTTTTTTTGGAGGGGGGGGGGGGGTACTTTACTGCATCTTGATTTTCAGAGCTTGGTCAATTAAGATCTGACATACAGAAAATCTAAAGGGAAAAGTCCCGTAGGAAATCCGATCCAAAAAAGCCAATAGAACCTGTCATGAAAACACTATAGATCTACAACAAAACGTGAACACAAATATTCACATGTAGGTCAGAAGTTGACGTTTTCAGGTGAACTTTAGGCTTAAAGGTCAGTCATTACGCCGAGAGACTTGAATAATTTAATGTTGTCAGAACTCATTGAGACACAGCAAAACTTCATTTTTGTCTTAAATTAGAATTTACTGCACTTTAGCATGAAAAACTGTGGCTTCAAATTAACCAAAGTGGCAATTTTACAGATGTATAATGAATCAATCAAATACAGGTACACTAAATTATCGAAAAGTGGCGGCAAGTGTGTGAAATCAACCATGCAAAATACAAATTTATAAGAACGTGACTGTTTTTCCCTGCTGAAGGAAATGTTGACAGTGCGGTTGTGACGTCACGTAATGTCCGTCATTTTGTCAGCATTTCTGTCCAAATTCCCGCAGGAGTCGCATGGCTGAGGAAGGCGTCATAGACATCGATTCTAGTGAGACCTGTGCTTACAACTGGTAGATGCTAAATTAAAAGCTTCATCAAAAATTCATTGGCTGTTGGGAAACAAATCAGACTGGAGATAGGGAGAGAGAGAGAGGGGGGGGGGGAGAGAGAGAGAGAGAGAGAGAGAGAGGGGAGAGAGAAAGAGAGAGAGAGAAAGAGAGAGAGAGAAAGAGATGGAGGAGAGAGAGAGAGGACAGAGAGGATAGAGAGAGAGGATAGAGAGAGAGAGAGAAAGAGATGGAGGAGAGAGAGAGAGGACAGAGAGAGAGGATAGAGAGAGAGAGATACAGAGAGACAGGGAGAGAGAGAAAGAGAGAGAGAGAGAGAGAGAGAGAGGGGACAGAGAGAGAGAGAGAGAGAGAGAGAGAGAGAGCAAAAAGAAAGACTCTCCTCTGTACTATTATTTCCTTTGAAATGTATGCATGGTTACCTTTCCTAATTGAATGATGGAGTGATGGAGGGTTTTATTCATTTCCTAAGAAACTGCCTGTAATTCAATCATGTATCTGCATTTTCTCATCAGCCATGAAAAGGGTGGGGATTGGGGGGGGGGGGGGTAGGAGGAGAGGGTGTTGCGATGGCAGAAACAACACTAAGGTCTGTGTCCAGACTACACAATTTGCTGGAAATATGTGTGGAAACAATTCTGTGGTGAACGTTTATGTAAGCGCTTGCCTGTGTGCATGTTCACTTGAGCTTGCACGTGTGTGTGTGTGTGTATGTTAGATTGTGTGAGGTACTGAAGCATGACTTTATAGTTTTATGACTAAATAATTTTTCATCGAAGATTCTGCAGATCTGAAAATAATAACTGCGTTGGCCTCTCACGTTTAAAAGTACACAAGTTGTGGATCCCTAAAAGATCTGATAGTCATGTCGTACTGTGCGTTAATACTATGGACTTTTCAACAAAAGCAGCAACAAGAAAAAAAAATTGCTCACTGCAAAATCCTAGGAAAATTCAGATAATCCGCCTGTGTTCCTTTCCTACGTTATAACCGTTAGTTACCGTGACCTCGGTGACCCCTGTGACCACAAGATCTCACGTCAGTGTGACCAAATGCCATGGAGGGCTGAACTCTCTGAAAGTGTGCAACTGACCCTCTCCAGGTAGACGCATGTATGTAACGTATGTTGGCTGACTGTCCCCTTGTGCGGGATGTAAATGCCAAATTCAAAGTAAAAATTGTCATAAATCTGAGGTGAACATTTAACTTTCTGTTTGTAACAAAAACATTTCAAAGAACATGATGACCTACATGACTAAAATAGAAATCTAAAAAATTACACTTTACCCAACTTGAAATCGAGCAGTACGAGGGAAAAATTGTATTTTACATCAACACTTCACTACTAACATCCACTATGAAAATTGTATCATAATTCCCAAAAAGAAAAATACATTCTAAGCTTAAGGAAAACATCAAAAGTTTCCTCACCGGGACTTTTGTTCAGGATGTAACAAAAATGTAAAATATTCAGATTGAAAAACTTCAGAAAAGAAAAAACGAACAATGTAGAGACAACTTAGCTGCGCTCTGTAGTGAAGTTCAGCAAGAATTGATAAATCCTCTAGGCTTTTGCTTTCACCACACCCCCCCCCCCTCCCGGCCACCAATTCCCCGCACCATCCTTTATTATATATTTTTTTGGTGGTAATCATGATTTCAGGGAAGCAAAAACCCAAATCCCCGAAATAGTATACTAAATAACTGGTAACTGATACTGCTGTACAGCGGACTTGGCATAATGATGTTTCCGTGAACTCATTACATTGAGCAAATTGTTGGCGGCACGGGGGGGGGGGGGGGGGGGGGGAGGCATGTTACTACGTGATACAACCCTCGCTCATTTTTTGTGTACGTCGGTCGTCAACTTTGTTTCCTGCTTATCTACATGTTCTAAACCATTGGAGGACGGTTGTCCACTGAAACACAAGCAATCGCAGTTTCCATTTTCTGTCTGTGGAGAAAAATTCAACTATCTGTGTCAACCCGTGCATCTCGCTATAGGGAACGAGATTGAATGACACAATTACTATATTGAAATTTACCGATGACGTCATGGGACATTCGAACTGTTCAACGCGGTGGTTAAGCACAGTTGTTATGGACTTTGTAAGGGCGATTCGAGGCACAAAGATCCACTGCACATGAAAAGTGTGTACAAAGTCCAAAACTGTGCTTAACCGCCGCGTTGAACAGTTCGAATGTCCCATGACGTAAATCTAAATATAGTAACTGTGTGATTCAATCCCGTTCCCTATACACGAGTCCCATGCTAGCGTGATATAAAAATAGCAGATCCTGTTTGCCAACTGTCGTTTCTCGCCTATTCATGAGTTTGTCACCAGGTTGGGTAATTGGAAATCCATCATAAACTTGCTAAGTATACACATAAATCTACCTGACTGACAGGCTATTGAAATTTCCGCATGTCACCTGTCTAGGAAATCACACCATGAACAACGCAATACCTGAGGCTGAAAATCTTCACATGGACAAGTTTAGGCCAGGATTACTGGACCTCCCGGCAGGAATTTCAAATCCATGTTTTATGTGCCAATTTATATGCTCAAAAACTGAATAAATATTGTATGGTTAAAATGATCTTTTTGCAAACATAAAATTCTTTGTCTATACCTTAAATGAGAATTCCCGGTCCAACAAAAATGTCGTGTCAATGAAAACACAAAAGAGAAAAGGACACTTTCTTAGGAGTGTCAACATTTCACTATTTTGCATTATTATGTCTGATTTTCAGTTTGAGTTTCAGTTAAGCCCCCTAAGAGCACGATTGTGTCCTCACCCAGAGGGGCAATTCACAAGAAACTTGTTCTTTCTCATATAGTAGTAAAATATTTGTATGCGTGCACTGCAAGTTTTCTATCCAATCATAAATTTCACTTTGATAGACTTTGAATGTGCGAAGTCACAATCATGAGACAGTGAACAATTTCAGTACGACAAACAGCAAAATAATGAAAGTGACGCCTTTGAAAATCTGACCTCAAACTTTGTGTCCTTGTAGACAGTGTGTGTGTGTGTGCGGCTTGATCTAGGGAAGGGTTGTGTATGTGAAGTCACGTCTGGTGCAGACATGCTGGTGACTGGTGAGGCCTATAGGAGATCTAGGCATACTCTGCCACAGCGACTGCAAGGGAAGGACAGGTCTGGGCTGGGGTTTGGCTGCCTTCGTCGCATGTTTTTCTCGATTGCTCTGGCTCGTAGGGAGGTTTCAAACTTGGTTGTAACCGGCTTTATAGTTTTTCCCCAAGCATCGGGGTCAGTTGCGAGCTCTGTCCACTGGTTTTCACTTATGTCGCAAGCGATGACGGATTTCTTTAGAGTGTCCCTGTAGCACTTTCGCGGAGCAATCCTGATGCGGTAGCCAGTAGACAGTTCTCCACAGAGCACGATTTTTGGGCGTCTGTGATCTTCCGTTCTTGAGACGTTCCGACCAGCATTGCCTCGATGTTGCTAGTGCCTGCTATTTCAAGCACCTGGACATTTGAGATGTAGTCGGTCCAGTGGATGTTGAAAATGGTACGGAGGCCTTCCAGGAGGCGGTTGTGGCGGTGATATGTGACCCAGCACCCGGTACCGTAGAGCAGCGTGGTTAGCACAACTGCTCGGTAGACTTTGATCTTGGTAGAGGATTTGAAGTTCTTGTTGTTCCAGACTCGCTTATATAGTCTGCCGAAGGCGCTGTTGCCTATGGAGAGTCTGTTGTCGATTTCCTTGTTAATCTCATGGTCTGATGACAATATACACCCAAGGTAATAGAACTGCCGTGTTGATTTAAGAGCAGTCTGGTCAATAGTGATGGAGAGAGGGTGGTACTCTTCACAAGGGCCCGGTTGGTGGAGAACCTCTGCCTTTTTCCAGTCTGACTTGTAGTCCAAAGAGTTTTGCTGCCTCAGGAAATGAAGATGTTACAAGCTGTAGAACAACTTCAGTGTGGGCCAGCAGAGCAGCAGCATTCGCAAACAGGAGATCCTTGATAAGATGTTGCATTGTCTTGGTGTGAGCCTGTGGACCTCACAAGTTGAAGAGGCTGCCGTCAGTGCAAAAGCCTATGTAAACGCCATCATCGATGTCTGAGTTTTTCATTCCTTGCTGCAGCATCATGCTGGAGGACAATGAAAACAAGGTAGGAGCAAGCACACAGCCCTGGTCAACTGCGTTAGAAAGTGTAGACTTGCCGGTAATAGACATGTCACAGCCGTTCAGTTCACTGGCTTAAACTGGGGACGATCTGGATCAGTCTTACTTATTTATTCACTTACCTGGCTACTCATTTTTGCTATTCGCGTTTTCACACAAAACGACATCATGCTAACAATGCAAGATTCATGGGTTTTTGAACATCTGCGGTCGCACACAATGGATGGATTTGAAATTCTTAAGGAAAGGTTCAGAAATCTTAACCCAGACGTGCCTATTTTTAGTGTAAATCTATACCATCTCTCTTTACAAAAAGCTAGCTACACTTGACAACACTCGTTATCATGGAATGACCCTGGGCCCACGATGTTTTGAGGTCATCATGACCTGCAGTAAAAGGAAAAAAAGAACAATGTATAATGCAAAACACACATGCAATTATCAGAGGTGTTTCATTACTGATTGCAAAATTATGTTTACAATAAAAATTTCACGGTGTTTTGGAAATTAGACTTTGACACCCTGTGGGAATAAAAGACCCCGTCTGTCCAGCAGTTTTCATGAAGACATCGCTGCCTTGAAGGTGAGTATTGCTAAGTACTGTTGTAATGGTTGTATACAATTTTCTACCGTGCGTCTCTAATTCTCTATGGCTTCAATGTATCTGGACAGAATTTGCAACTATACTCTGACTGACCAAAGTTCTGTAGAGACAACATCAAAATGTCAATAAAATCCGTTTTGGCGTTGATGTTTGCTGCCGTGGCACTGGCGCTCTGTGCTGAAGTCACTGAAGAACAAGTAGAGGCGGCAAGCGATAAACTCCAGGCTAAAGTTCAGGAATCTCTCAAAACTCTGAATGAGGTAGGGGCGGTCAGATGTTGTAAAACCATGATCTGCTGTATGAGAATGTAATTGTGATATTTCGGAAAAATTTCCTGTGAGATTAAAAAAAAAAGGCAGAAATCTGAAAAAGTGCAGGCCATTGGACAAACGATCGAAGACTGAAGATTCAGCTTTTGGGTGCAAAGATGACACTTTCAAAACAGAAAATAACGCTCAGATTTAGTGTTAGTGTGGACGGGTATAAGTTTTCTATAATATCCTGTTGTAAACATCGTTCGAAGATTTTAAACAGCCAAATGTCCATGTATGTTAATTATAATTGTCCTTTTGTTTTTGTTTTTTGTTTCTGCTTTGCTCGGAGACCCGGGAGTCTCCGCGTGACCCCGTAAGTTTTGCCTAATAAATAGCTAATCGTGTAAGTCTAACACCCTTTACTGATAGTGTCAGGATTAGGATTTGAATTGCCGTGCTAGGTCACGCATTGTTTATTACATGGCATCATTGATTTTAGCCAGTGCAAACGTCCTTGAACTATTCCCGTGGACAGTTTGTTTTTGTAACGCTTTTCTTAGAGATGGAAAGAAAGTGGGTCAGGATAGAACGAATGGATAAATTAACAGTGACGATGCAGTTTTCGACCCCGTAGTTTGGGTGTACTTTAACAGGGAAAGACGGGGCGAATAAGGGGTGAATAAATTCGTACATAAAACGTTTAGGGTGTAGAGACTTTGCGAAAGGTTTTGACATCCTAAGTCTGACTTTGTCTGTTACTATTAATAGAATCTATTGGCGCTGCGAGCGGAGCTCGAAGTGGATGCACCAATCAAATTTGAGCAGTCACGTGATTTGCAGAAGATAAGCGGTGACATGTTTATGCTACCTCACTCCATGCAGCGTATCCTATTCTGCGAAGGTGTCGGCTAAGGTTCAGCCAGAGGGAACCATAAGACTGTTAACGTCATGTCTATGTCCTGGATAGACAATGAAAATAACCCACAGCTCTTTTCTCCAGTTCCCTGAAATTGTTTCAGGGAACCAATCGTAAGTTTCATCACCATGATTCGAGATGATGTGAATCTGACCCTAACTTTCCAGTAGAAGTGCGACCAAGGGAATGCAAGACCATAAAGTTTTACTTGCAATTAAGATCTAGAAAGAGTGACTGATATACACATTTGTAAATTGTAATTTGATGTGTCTGGATGAGGCTGGGGATTGCCAGCCCATCCTAGAACAGATCTAGATTAGATCTATCTTAACTACGTCAGTGTGTCTTGACGGTTTGATCCTTTATAAGCAGTTAAATGAGTTAATATTGTCGTCTGAGACATAAGTATATTATTTGTGAAGTAGTAGGCAGTCTATATTTCTGAAGATAAATAATTACTAAGTAAACTGTGAATGAATCAGAATGATATAGAGTCTCAAATCTCTTAAGACTCTAGAGGAGATTTATAGTTATGTATTTTAGTATTTTCATTTGATGCTGCTGATGTTGTCTTTTGATATGTAAGATAGACGAAATTGTTAGGACTTTTAGGTAATAAAGTTGTGGCCCTACAAGGTCCTTGATATAACTTACTCGAAATTGTTATTAGTGTATGTGGCATGGTATGGCAGAGTAATTTCTAAAACCTCTCGATTTAAATGCAGTCGAACACCTAAATTTATAATTTAGTAATCCCCAACGTAACACTCGAGGGCACACCCCTCTTCCAAATCGTAACACTCGAGGGCACACCCCTCTTCCAAATCGTAACACTGGAGAGGGACCCTTAAAGAACCTTAGATAACGCCATGCCACTTAGATAAATTATTTAACACCTATTGTATTTTTTATTCCATCATTTAATATTGTACTTTTGTAATATTATCTTTTCAGGTCTTTTATTATAGAGTTTAGACAATTTGTATTAATCTAATATTTTTGTATTTCAATTTCATATGGTGAACTCAACATCCCATTGACCCGTGGACACCGGCGAGGGAACCCTTTCACCTTCCAGATCTACCTCAGACAGAAATACAAGTTTTGGGCTTGGAGCTATGGATTGAGGATATTTAACATCTGAATTCCTCAAAAACGAAGTTAAGTGAACCATCTATCTAACAGTCTTGGGGAGGGCGACGTACTTTCCGCTCTGTGTGTATTGTTCCAGGCCATTTTACTATTTACTATATGTTTAGTTTAAGTGCGGGAGGTTGGTTGGGATCATAGGTTAGCATATCTTCTTTGCCATTACGAAGGATATTGGAGGCCTTGGTGGCTATGTAAAATAACTCGGGGGGATTTGCTTCTCTGTGAATAGTTCTATTAGGGATCCATTATTCGTATAGATTGTGGCGTTCTTTTCCTTCCTCACTTTTCTTTAGGAAGATGTCTCTCCTGTCTTCTTCTCAAACTTTCTGTAATATAAGTTAGGACTTGTAGGGTCTGTTATCGTTCGTTTTACTTGTCAGTATACGTCCTGTTTATTGTATTTTTTTTTGCTTATAAACTTTAAACTACTATAATAACATTGATATGTTTAGAATATATGCCTGAGGTGTTTCACGTGCTAAAACCACGTTGAATTGTAATCTGGTATTGACATATGTGAGAGAGAGATATAATAATTTTTGGTTCACGTGACAATTTCACGTTGAAGATAGATCTAGAGAGATTAATTTTGCAGTGGTAACAGAAGACACTGCGTGTACGTGTTTTGAGAGGAGAGAGAATTTTGAGAGTGTTTTGAGAACACAGAGATATTTCAAATTTGTCGTGTTGAGAAAGATATAGTTTTGATTCATCGCATTGAGAGAGCGATTCGTTTTGACAGTGATAACAGAGGACACTGATTCTTGCGTTGAGAGAGACGTAAAATTTTGAGATTGATCACTCAAGACATTAATTTATCGCAGTAAAGGCGATATATAGTATTTTATTGCAGTGGGAGCAACGGATAGACGGCACTGCCTTACTAGAATTTATATTGAGAGAGAGAGAGATAAAGTTTTTGCAGTTTAAGTGATACTGCCTGTAATTTTCAGAGAGAGATAAAGTGTTTGCAGTTTAAGTGATACTGCCTGTAATTTTCAGAGAGAGATAAAGTGTTTGCAGTTTAAGTGATACTGCCTGTAATTTTGAGAGAGAGAGATAAAACGTTCTTTTCGCGAAGCAGTGCTAACATAAGACACTGAGTTAATATTAACAGTCAATAACTGTTCATATAAGATATTGATACCGCGATATACCGTAACATTGGGTAAATATTTACTAACTTTACAGACTTTAACATATCATGGCTGAGTTTCTTAAATATTTAGAATCTGCCAAAGTTCTGGGCATACCAGAGGAAGAACGCGCCGCGTGGTGCGAACGACACGTACAACAAGACCGAGAGCGCGAGGATCGAAAAGAAGCAAGAGAAAGAGAAATAGAAAAAGAAGAAAGAGAAAGAGAAAAAGAAGTAGAAAGAGAAAAGGAAAGAGAAAGAGAAAGGGAGAAAGAAAGAGAGAGAGAAAAGGAAAGACAGCATGAACTAGCAATTAAAAAGTTAGAGCAACAATCGCTTGTAACACCCACTACTGCCACCAATTCTTATGCTACTAAACCAAAACTACCACCATTTAATGAAAAACTCGACCGGATCGACGCATATTTACATCGGTTCGAGTTACACGCTAAATGCGTCGGATGGCAGCAGGCGATGTACAGTTCATGCCTGTCCAATTTATTAACGGGTAAGGCTTTAGAGGTATTTCACAGCCTTAAAGTAGAAGATGCCAACGATTATGACAAGCTTAAAACAGCACTGCTTAAGCGATTCCAGCATACCGAGGATGGCTTCCATCAAAGATTTCGCTCATGTAAACCTGAGCCATCTGAAAATTTCTCAACTTATGTCAATCGGTTGAAACATTATTTAGATCGCTGGATTGAGCTCGCGAACGTAACTACCGGAAATTATTCCCAACTTTACGATTTGGTCTTAAAGGACCAAATCTATACCGCATGTCATTCCGATTTAGTCGCCCACCTTAAAGAGAGGGCTCCGACATCCTCTGAAGAAATCACATCGTGCGCCGAACGATACGCGTCCGCTCACCCAAATCGCCCTTTGGCAAACCCTTCAACTACAACACCGTGTTATGCCAACGTAGGCAAAGGAGCGCCAACCGGACACGATCGTTCAAGGCCGACTCGTCGTCAGGCCCCAAATTCACGCTTTCAATCAGAGCCGCCTTTTTGTAGACAGAGAGATTTTCCGAATCGAGGTAATGCATCCCCGCGTCGAGGATATCAGACTTATTCTTTTTACGAGCCTCGCCCATATTATCGTGGCAACTATCCAGGCCAACAATATAACCGGCCTCAGGGACCGCCGCGACGAGTGCATTTTGATGATAGTTATAATTATAATAGACCGCAGAGTCTTCCCTATCGTGGAAACGATCCTAATCGTACTATATGTTATAAGTGTAATAGGGTAGGCCACATACAGAGATTTTGTAACGCGAAATTGGAATCAGCAAATGCCTGCTCGGTTAAACCTACACTTTATGAGACTGACGGTCATTCTGAATCTTCATGACAATCAAAGACTATTCCAGTCATGTCCGCCCTACATGAACTGGGTGAATTAACATTTTACCAGGGCCGCGTGAACGCGATTCGCGCTTCTGTTCTACGTGACTCCGGATGCACGACTATCGGCGTTCGACAGTCACTAGTCCGTCCAACACAATTTTTGGATAAAGAGGTAACTTGTATTACTTTTGGCGGATCTGTAGAGCGATTCCGTCTTGCAGAAGTTTATATTGATACACCTTTTCTCACAGGTATTGTTACTGCATGTGTACTGCCTAATCCAGTGGCTGATGTAATCATAGGGAATGTACCTCAAGTAAATAAGTTTCCTATCGGTAACTTGGAAATTTGGACTGAGGATGAGAGTGTTGCTTGTGCGACAACACGCTTACAATCGAGTCGACGAGCAGACAGTCCATTGAGTAATCCTACTATTGAAGTGAACATAACGTCTAGTGCATTTCATGATGAGCAACATTCAGATCCCACATTGAAACATTTGTTTGCTAAGGTTGATCCTACCGCACCGGATACCTCTAAGTTTCTTATTAAAGATGACTTACTATATCGTAATTTTCGGAATAAGCGAGAGGCCGTTATGCAACTTGTAGTACCGAGATCTTTTCGTCGCGACATTATTCGTCTCGCGCATGACACTTCCTTGGCGGGTCACCAGGGAAAGGCCAGAACTAAGTCTCGAATACTATCCCAATTTTTTTGGCCCAGTATTTACGCAGATGTAAACCGGTTCGTATCAACATGTGACGTATGTCAAAGACGTACCCCTAAAGGAAGAGCATCGAGAGCTCCTCTGCAGGAGATGCCTATGGTCTCCAGACCATTTGAGCGCGTTGCCGTAGATATAGTTGGTCCTCTACACAAGTCAGACAGAGGACATCGTTTTATACTTTCTGTCATTGACTACGCAACCCGTTGGCCAGAGGCCATTCCGCTAAAAGACATTTCAGCTGATCATGTCGCTGAAGCTCTTATTACTATTTTTTCGCGTCTTGGGTTTCCAGTTGAAATTTTATCGGACAGAGGTCCACAGTTTACCTCTGAGCTTTTTAAGAAAGTCTTGGAGTTGGTCGGGATTAAACAAAGATTGACATCTCCATACCACCCACAGTCTAATGGCTGCTGTGAACGTTGGAATGCTACCATGAAAAGTATGCTTGCACGAGTTTCCGCCGACAAACCGAGTGATTGGGATCGACAACTCCCCGCTATTCTTTTTGCATACCGAGAACTACCGAACGCATCGACGGGTTTTTCTCCCTTCGAATTATTGTATGGTCGTAAGCCGCGTGGTCCAATGGCCATACTCCATGATTTATTCGCTGGATCAGACACGGACGACAACGATACGCGGTCTGCATATCAATACGTTGTGGACTTGCGTCAGCGAATTCTTAACGCATGTCAGCTCGCACAAAAATCTTCAGCTGCGCATGCTAGTCTTTATAAACAATATCGTGATCAAGGTAGCCGATTGCGAACCTTGACCGTCGGAGACCAAACTCTTGTTCTCCTTCCGGAAACGAAAAATAAACTCCTTCTTACATGGAAGGGACCTTTCAAAGTTCTAAAGAGACTTTCTCGAGTAAATTATCTTATCAAGATTCGAGGACAGGACAAAGTCTTCCATATAAATATGTTAAAGCAATACCTGTCCGACGATGATAATCGACAGAATAATCGCCGAAATGTGGTTGCACAGGCCAATGCGGCCTTGGTTTCAGTTGACGATGATGATCCTATTAAGATAGAGAATTCAATACCCGCACTTCGATCTTCTGAAAACACTTCGGATGTGAATATAAATCCAGATTTATCTGAATCGCAAAGGCAAGATTTAAGAGATTTGCTTAACGAGTTTACTACTGTCTTTACTGATCTACCAGGTAATACTTCTTTGGTACAGCATGTTATAAGATTAAAGACGGATATACCCGTCTTTGTTAAACCATACCCGCGTCCGCTGCACGCACAGGAGACTATAATATCCGAGGTACGTAACATGTTTCACCTGGGAGTGATAGAGCGATCGACGAGTCCATATAACTCACCCATCGTCTTAGTGAAAAAAAAAGATGATACCGTGCGTTTTTGTATTGATTATCGTAAACTTAATGAGGTTACGATATATGACGCTGAACCGATTCCCAACCAGGAGAATCTTTTTGCTCAGTTAGCGAGGGCAACGATTTTTTCTAAAATTGATCTTTCCAAAGGTTATTGGCAAATTCCGCTTGATGAGAATAGCAAGCAATATACCGCTTTTCAGACTCCGTTGGGTCTTATGCAGTGGCGCTATATGCCTTTCGGGTTAGTTACAGCCCCTGCTACTTTTGCCCGTATGATGACAATATTGCTCCAGGGTATGAATTCCGTATTGTCGTATTTTGACGACATTTGTATTTATGAAACCGATTGGTCGGGCCACATCGCAGCCCTACGACAAGTTTTTATTGCTCTTCGTCGAGCTGGCCTTACGGCGAAACCCAGTAAGGTATTTTTAGGCTACAATGAAATTAATATTCTGGGCCATACAATTGCCCACGGCGTTCAGACTCCTGATGACAAGAAGATAACTACCATCTTAAAGCTCCAACCTCCTCGAACTAAGAAAGAAGTTCGTAGTTTATTGGGCTTTCTTAACTATTATAGGAAATTCATTCCAAATTTTTCTTCGCTTACAGCTCCGTTGTCAGACCTCACAAGAAAGAATTTTCCTAATAAAGTGAAATGGACAACCGAATGTGCTGATACACTTCGTACCGTTCAACAATTGTTTTCCACTTCCCCCATTCTCATACTACCAGACATAAACCAAATATTTATTGTCCGCACTGATGCGTCGGACAAGGGATTGGGAGCTGTGTTATTACAGGAACGAGACGATACCTTGCGGCCATGTCTATACGCCAGCCGCAAGTTGCTAGATAGGGAATGCCGCTATGCAATTATCGAGCGAGAGTGCCTCGCTATCATTTTTGCTGTAAACGCATTTTCGAGATATCTACTCATGTCTGAATTTATAATTGAAACGGACCATCGTCCGTTGTTATTCTTAAAGACTAACAGGGCTAAAAATGCTCGATTAACGAGATGGAGTCTTGCACTCCAGGAATACCGCTTTGTTATCCGTGCTATCCCTGGCGGTGACAATTCCCAAGCTGATATTTTGTCACGTCTCATTTAAATTCCTATTAAAGATTGTTGTGTCTTGTATTGGGGTTGGATAGTGCTTGTCCCCCTCAATTCTAGACGGTGGATGGATTCACATTTATCTTGTTCATTACGTTATGAACCATTTTTACAATCCTTTTTTTTTGTGAATATCCTCTTTCCACCAGCGTCATTCCTGACTGTGACCTGAACTTCTGGCAAACCTGACGCCCTTGTCAGCGGGTCAATGAGATAGAGACATGGCAAACCAAGCTACCAGAGCTACTGCTGCCATTGGATACCACAGTATTTTAATTAACAATATATTGTGTGTGAATATGTATATAAGCAGCAATTGTGTGTGTTGACTATATAATTATGAGCCTATTTCTTCAGTAAGGCTTCATTATTTGATAATAGTTATACTTTAATCCAGCAGTATACAGTGATATACTCATTATTATTATAGATGTTTCTGAGAATTTTGATTGTGTGCAGTAAGAATGTTTAAATAGAATAAATTCTATAGAACGTGGCATCAATAATTGTATGCTTTTTGTCCATCCAATATGCACGTTCTTAGTTAGATTTTTCTTCTCAAGCTTAAGACTCATTTTTCTACAGTACTACTTAAGCCCCTACCACAATAACTTTGAGATTTTTTGGATCTTATCGTGTAAATTTTTCTTAAAATTTTCACTGGGGTGGGGGATATGTCAGGATTAGGATTTGAATTGCCGTGCTAGGTCACGCATTGTTTATTACATGGCATCATTGATTTTAGCCAGTGCAAACGTCCTTGAACTATTCCCGTGGACAGTTTGTTTTTGTAACGCTTTTCTTAGAGATGGAAAGAAAGTGGGTCAGGATAGAACGAATGGATAAATTAACAGTGACGATGCAGTTTTCGACCCCGTAGTTTGGGTGTACTTTAACAGGGAAAGACGGGGCGAATAAGGGGTGAATAAATTCGTACATAAAACGTTTAGGGTGTAGAGACTTTGCGAAAGGTTTTGACATCCTAAGTCTGACTTTGTCTGTTACTATTAATAGAATCTATTGGCGCTGCGAGCGGAGCTCGAAGTGGATGCACCAATCAAATTTGAGCAGTCACGTGATTTGCAGAAGATAAGCGGTGACATGTTTATGCTACCTCACTCCATGCAGCGTATCCTATTCTGCGAAGGTGTCGGCTAAGGTTCAGCCAGAGGGAACCATAAGACTGTTAACGTCATGTCTATGTCCTGGATAGACAATGAAAATAACCCACAGCTCTTTTCTCCAGTTCCCTGAAATTGTTTCAGGGAACCAATCGTAAGTTTCATCACCATGATTCGAGATGATGTGAATCTGACCCTAACTTTCCAGTAGAAGTGCGACCAAGGGAATGCAAGACCATAAAGTTTTACTTGCAATTAAGATCTAGAAAGAGTGACTGATATACACATTTGTAAATTGTAATTTGATGTGTCTGGATGAGGCTGGGGATTGCCAGCCCATCCTAGAACAGATCTAGATTAGATCTATCTTAACTACGTCAGTGTGTCTTGACGGTTTGATCCTTTATAAGCAGTTAAATGAGTTAATATTGTCGTCTGAGACATAAGTATATTATTTGTGAAGTAGTAGGCAGTCTATATTTCTGAAGATAAATAATTACTAAGTAAACTGTGAATGAATCAGAATGATATAGAGTCTCAAATCTCTTAAGACTCTAGAGGAGATTTATAGTTATGTATTTTAGTATTTTCATTTGATGCTGCTGATGTTGTCTTTTGATATGTAAGATAGACGAAATTGTTAGGACTTTTAGGTAATAAAGTTGTGGCCCTACAAGGTCCTTGATATAACTTACTCGAAATTGTTATTAGTGTATGTGGCATGGTATGGCAGAGTAATTTCTAAAACCTCTCGATTTAAATGCAGTCGAACACCTAAATTTATAATTTAGTAATCCCCAACGTAACACTCGAGGGCACACCCCTCTTCCAAATCGTAACAGATAGGATGAAGACTCAAAACTTTGACACGTAAATAAAGGTTTAGGTACCGTGCATGAAACAGTCATAATAATAATGTTCTTGTGCTTGCTCCCTCAGGTATTGGGCAAGGTAAGTATGGCAGTCTAAATTTTATTGGTCAAAGAAGAGAACAATGAAAGAATTTGGTAAACATATAAACACGTGGATAACTTCAGTTTTTTGTCTGAGATTTACGTTTGTATTTGAAGAAGTGCTTTTAAAATGCCAGTGCAGCAATTTGGGGAGGTGAATGGAAAGGAGAGGGGGAAGAGGGGAGACATCACGGATAGTAAGAAAGGACAGCATAAGGAATTCTTTAGTTTTCATGTAACTGCAATTATTACAACTCGCTCATCTAAGATAACAAGATCAGGATCACCGATTTGAGGCTCCCAAATACTTTTCTTTGCACGCCATGAGCCCTCGCTAGGCAACTCGGTAATCGTCATGTTCATCTTCATTGCTAATCATCAACGACAAACCAAAATCGTCACAGAATGTCGTCAGAAGAGGTCTCACCAAGAGGGGCTGGGGTCACTTTCTCGCAGGTGCGGCTACCGTGGCACTTCTTGGCAAACGTGACGCTGAGGTAAGGCGCGCGTTCTCTTAATTGTATTGATTGGGAAGCTCGGGTTTGTAGTAAATTGTGGGGAAAATATCGCTGCTTTCAGCACTATGAGGCCATATTATTATAAAAGACATGATCCACCCACGATTGATTGTTTTGAAATACCTCGGATGGGTGGGTGGGTGGGTGGGTGGGTGGGTTTCTGTGGGATGGACAGATGGATGGATGGATGGATGGAAGAGTGGGTAAATGAATGGATGGATGGATTGGTGGACGGATGGTTGGATGGATGGATGAATGGGTGGGTGGTTTTCTGGGTGGATAAACGGATGGATGGATGGATGGAAGTGTGGTAAATGGATAGATGGATGATGGATGGATAGATGGAAGAGTGGGTAAATGGATGGATGAATGGATGGATGGGTAGATGGGTGGGTGGTTGGACGGACAGGCAGACAGACAGACAGACAGACAGATAGATAGATAGATAGATAGACAGATAGATAGATAGATAGATAGATAGATAGATAGACAGACAGACAGACAGACAGACAGACAGATAGATAGATAGATAGATAGATAGATAGATAGATAGATAGATAGATAGATAGATAGATAGATAGATAGATAGATAGATAGATAGATAGAACTGATATTCCTAAAATTTGTTGCTGCTTTCTTCAACCAAACACCAGGCTACAGGATCTGTTGATAGACGTAGGATTGTAAAGAGAGGTTGGGGCCATTTCTGGACAGGTGTGGCTGTTGGGGCTGTTGTCCTTGGAAAACGTGACCTGTCCGATGAATCTGCTGACATACAGAAGCGTGTCAACTATAGACCGTTGTGGCACCACTACGGGACTGGTGTTGTCAGAAAAAGTGAAGAAAGTGAAGTAAAGGTAAAGAATTTCAACGCAACGAGAGACTGATAGTGATAAATTGTATCTTTTAACCTGCCAAGATGGTTGACTGGTACAGAGCAAACTGACTTTGAGACTTTTCGCTTGTGAAAGAAAAAAAATTATTGTAGGCTTCCCGAGTAGATTTGGATAGATATACATATTTGTGAGAACATTGACCTTCGTCTTTGACACTGCTCAACGGTATCATGAACCGGGTTATTATTCGATATCCTGAATGTCTGGAATGTGTTTGGCATCATTTGATACACATCGAATTTTCAGATTACTCTCATGAACAAATTGACAGAATGGGAAAGGAAATGGACATGAATAAAACAAAAGTGGCAAAGTTTTGTGTCCAGTTAAGCCTTCTATTTTGGGTTTTTGTGATGCTGGAAAATCGCACAGATAGAACTGGATAAACTAAGAAAAAATTCTGAAATTTCTGTTTGCGACTGATTATTTTCTTTAAATTTGGCTGAATTTTGCAGCCATCACTGAAAGGGTAAAACTTCAATTATACCTCTGGATATTCGGTCGTGTAAAAATGTAACATATTCCGTCACACAATTGGCAAAGTAGAATCAACTTTAATATTTCTGACCATGCAGCTATTTAACAAATCACTTGCTGAAGCTGCCCTTCTCAAAGCTATTCAACAAAAACACATGTTCATTTCGGGAAATCTATGGTTCCAATAGCACGAAAGGTCGCTCTAACCAACAAATTACAAATAATACTGAATCTGTTCATTGGTGGAATCAGTTGACTTCATAGACTTCACCCTTCTCCAAATCTTTTAACTTAATGATACTCGCTATGGTAACGGTATCGTATAATGACGGTTACACAATTTTGGTGTACTGAATCATTTTATATGCTAACCACACGGATTGGTTTCATTTGACATCACAAAAATGTCCCACCGGCTTTTTTTTTTTTTAACTGGCTCATAGACAGAGTGGCGAGAGAGAGCACAGCATTACGGGCTATATTATCCCAAATTTGATGATGTAAATGAAGCATGTCAGTAACTGCTCTGTCACTCAGCCAAGCAGGTTCCAGAAGAAAACTAAAGTTTCAACTACTGCGTTTTATGTGATGCAGAAATTTATTTATGAATGTTTGTCATGTTTTTGATTTTTTAAAATTGGTACTTGTCACAGTTCATGGCAAGGTTTTGCAAGTCTAAGAATTTTTCACTGTTTGACAGGAAGCTGAGGAGAAAAGAGCCGAGGCAGACAGTCAGTTTCAGGCAGATGTAGCCAAAGCTGCTGATGCCGTCAATTTTCTGCAAGGTGTGGTAGCTGTGGCACAACTACAGGGCTGAGGAAAACATGGCTAGAGGCGTCGCTGGACAGTGGATGACCGACCTGATACGCTTATCATTCCTGTCTTATTCCACGACTAAAACTATTTCGGCGTAACTCACCAAAGATGAAATGTTCAAACTGCTGAGAAATTAAACGAATGAAATAGCAATGCTACTTCCGGTTGCTGTGTTCAAGCGCCTGACAGGCAGCTGAAACAGCATTTTGTTGTTTTTTCTCTGGATTTATTCAGTGGATCACTACAAATTTAACATCTCAATTTAGCCCTTGATTTGCTCTTTGCAGTGATGTATAAATGCATTTTATTAAAGTAAGATCTGGATTATTATCAGTTCACGGAACTTGTAATTTTAGCCTTGGCCCTATTCAATCACTCTGGCCATGTTTTACTAACTAGTGAGCTGTAACTGTCAGCCAATCCTGGACACAGGTGAATAACAACAAGTCTAGTCAGTGTGTTAGACTCAAGTGCACTGGACCGTACACATGAACCATCTAGATGTGTTATATTATAAGATACACAAAAAAACAGCTGCTGAATGTATACAATCCAAGCCTGAGTGTACAATCCATTTTGTTGACACATTTGTCTCAGCGGGGAGTTAGATCTAGAAACAGCTGTGACTGCCAGTGTAAGGTAGTGAGGAGAAAGAAGAGAGGTACAAGAGGAGGGACATGGAAACAGAGGAAAATCACGGTGTGTCAGGGGTTTATCCATGACACTGTTTCCCACTATAGATCAGTCAACAGGACCAACTTGATACAGATAGACACTCGCAATGTGTTTCAGTGCAAGAGCCTTAATTTTAGAGTTGGGTGCATCAATACCCGGTCATGCTGCAACAAGTCTAACATCATAAAAGATAATGTTGAAGAACTGAACATTGACCTATTGTGTATCACCGAATCTTGGTTAAGCACAGAAGGTGATGAATCCACCATAGCAGACATTAGACCACCAGGTTATGAATTCAAATCTTTTCCGCGCAGCACGCGCGGTGGCGGAATTGCATTCATGTATCGACAAGGCCAGCATATAAAATTTGTCAACGATGGTGTTTCGTATCGTACATTTGAAGTGGTCACTGCGATTGTTAGATCAGAACAACTCATCTGTCGTGTGGTTTGTGTTTATAGGCCACCATCCAGCAAGAAAAACATGTTCACGAGCAGCGAATTCTTCTCCGAGTTTCAAGATCGACTTTTTCATCTGGAGCAGGCGACATCTCCTTTTTACATCGTTGGTGATTTTAACTTTCACTTTGATGATACCTCTGCTCCTGACACTAAACTTCTTGTGTCAGTTTTCCACGACCATGATCTAGTACAGCTAATCAATGAACCAACGCATCAGTGTGGTCACATTTTAGATCTGCTGATTGCCAGCACAGCTGACCCACACATTTTAAACCATCAAGTACTAGACAAGGCCATCTCTGACCACTTCCTTCTGATGGCAGACATGAACCTCTCCAAACCAAGGCAGAAGAAAAGAAGTATATTATCCAGAAATACTAGAAAAATAGACACATCTTCATTTCGAGGAGATGTAAGCCAATCACTGGCAGATCTACCATCTCTCAATGCAGACACCTTCAATGACACCCTGAAGGCTGCAATGGACCGACATGCCCCACTCACAAGAAGAAACATCTCCATCAGACCATACTCGCCATGGTTTTCACTTGAAATCAAAGAAGCCAAGCAACACCGACGACAGGCTGAACGAAGGTGGAGGAAAACCAAACTACAAGTTCATAGAGACACGTACATTAAACAACGAGATAAAGTCAACAAAGTCATCGAGGAAAACAAAAAGAGACATTACATCAATGAACTTAATGACGTAAAGTCATGCAAAGAACTTTTTCGTACAACCAACACCATTCTAGGAAAGGATACAAGATCTCCCCTCCCCTGCATAGGGTCAGACGACGAGTTGTGTGATCAATTTATAACATTTTTCAGTAACAAGATTGAAAACATCCGTTCTTCACTCGATCTAGAACCAAGCGAGAATTTAGATTTCCCTGAGTTTACTGGACAAGTTTTAGATTCATTTTGTCCAGTCTCAGAAAGAGATGTTTTACTCTGTATCAATAATTCCACTATAAAAACGTGTGACCTTGATCCCATGCCTGCTCATGTACTCAAAACCTGTATTGATCTTGTCGTACCTCACATTACTCAAATAGTAAATATGTCACTTATCACAGGCACAGTGCCCAGTTCCTTTAAACAAGCCATTGTAAAACCATTATTGAAAAAACCTGGGCTTGATGAAAATGACTTCAAAAATTATCGACCAGTATCCAATTTGCAATTTGTCTCAAAAATTCTGGAAAAGATTGTCTTAGGTCAAATTTTGGCACACTTTGAAATAAATGGATTGCAAGAAAAATTTCAGTCTGCATATAAAGCTCAACATAGTACCGAAACTGCACTCATAAAAGTAACCTCTGATTTCTTAGATTATATTGACAGTAAGAAGCTGTGTCCTTTGACCCTTTTAGACCTATCTGCAGCTTTTGATACAATCGATCATTCTATCTTACTTACAAGACTTGAGCGCTCTTTTGGTATGTCGGGTACTGCCCTGTTATGGTTCAAGTCGTATTTACAGAACAGAGTTCAGTCAGTGCAAATTAAGAACAGTTTTTCCAAATAAGTTGCATTAGACTATGGAGTTCCACAAGGGTCTGTCCTTGGTCCTGTGCTTTTTACACTCTATACGCAGCCCCTTGCAAGTATTTTACAAACTCATGGACTACAATATCACTTTTATTCGGATGATGTTCAGATATATATTGATGGCACCATTCAAGATCTGTCAAATATGACTCTCGCCACTAAACAATGTGTTCAGGAAATTAAAATGTGGATGACAACAAACAAATTGAAATTAAATGAAGACAAATCAGACATAGTTCTATTCCACAACCCACGATTAACAAAAGATCTTGAAAATGTCACCATTGGTTTCAATGGCCATGAATTATCATGCAAAGAAGTTGTAAAGAATTTGGGTGTGTTTATTGATCACCATTTGTCAATGGGTTCAGGTGTAGGATCTCTGTCTAAATCCTTAAATTTTCAGTTGAGAAGAATAAGCCTTGTCCGAAAGTATCTAAATGAAGAGACCACAAAAACATTAGTTACATCCCTTATCTTGTCTAGACTGGACTACTGCAATTCACTTTTAGCGGGTATTCATACAAAATTTTTGAATCGTCTACAGGTAATCCAAAATAATGCTGCCAGGGTGATAACCAAATCCAAAAAACGAGATCATATCACACCACTCCTGAAAGAATTGCACTGGCTCCCCGTGAAGCAAAGGATAATTTTTAAAATCTGCATCCTGTGTTTCAAATGTCTGAATGACTCGGCTCCTTCTTATTTACAAGATTTGATAAAACTGTATACACCAGGGAGAAGTTTAAGATCCTCCACTGATTCCACCATGCTAGTGACACCTGTGAAATCATACAGATGTTATGGTGAACGATCATTCACATATATTGGCCCCTTAATGTGGAACAAGTTACCTATGGAACTGAGACAAACAAAATCATTAGTAAGTTTCAAAAGGCAGCTAAAGCATTTTTTGTTCCAGCAGGCTTATTTTTCTTGACTTACCTGAGGGGAGAGAGCATGTGATAGAAGGAGTGAGAATGTGATGGGAAGAGAGAGAGAGGGGGGTGGGGAGAGGGAGTGTGGGAGAGAGAGGAATGAGTTTTTATTACTTGTAAAGCGCATTGAGCATTTATTGGAAATGCACTATATAAATGTAATTTATTATTATTATTATTATTATTACTTTGATTATTAGTGTGTCCAGTCTTGCTGTCCAGTGTCTAATATGTCTCGCCCAAAGTTTTCGTGACTAAACAATACAGTACACGAAATGCAGCAAAAATGATATTTCTGAAGGGCCGCTACGGCCTGTTGAATGTTCCAAACTTTATAATCAACAGACGGTCCACTCTTGTGTTTACAAGTTCCTGTATTTGAAAGTCCGGGATTTTTTTCTAGCAAGTCAAAAGTTACCTTGTGGTTTGGGGGACTGGGTGGTAGAAGGTCCGACCACTAACTATTGTGTGTGTATGTCAACAAAAACATTGCTTGCCCAGGGAGTTCTCATTGTCTTTAAATCTATTGACTTGCTTTGTCTTTTACATGTCTTCCCGAAAAGCATCTAGTGGTTTGTGTTGTACACAGACCAACGTAAAGCTGGTAGCAGGCCTAATCCACATGGGAAATGTAGGTCCCATTTCAAATTGCTCATTACGTATTTTTGAAATCAGAGCTAAATGCACTCATTTACTTATATTTGATATGTATTAATATGTCATGAATATTCAGTAAAACAGTCAAAGTTTTTGCCGAAGGATCCACCTTCAGTCTCTTTGCAATATCAATATTCTTCACCAATTCCCCCTTCACCCACTTTTGCCTCTATCAGAGGGAGTAGACACTCAAAATCGTAGGCCCATGCTAAATGCCCCCCCCCCCTCCCTCCATATATATATATTATACATAAGTTAGTATTTTGCCCACGAGGCACTGTATGAATTTCCCAATCTTTGTCCAAAAAAGTGTAGAAATCTTCCATTTTAAACCACTGATGTTAATTTTGACCAACTCACGTGTCAGGAATTAAACTCGGAAATAAAACTTTACTTACTTGAAAAGAACACATGTCACCAACGTTAGATCACTGGACAGAAGTCGTACTTTGCTTCAATGTCTCTAAAACCTTCCGCGGATGCGAAATCTCCAGCACATTTCCAGCTACACACGCACTGTACAAACTTTCTGCATTGAAAAACAATCTGGTCTTTAGAATTTGCCAGCAACTTTGGCCAAACCCAAGCCATGTTTATGTGTGTTCTAAAGCTCAAACATCTCAGTGTCAAAACAGAATTTGATGAAGTCCGACATTGGAGCCCTAGAGATGAATGCTCTGAATCTGAACGGGAGGAAAAGAAGAGGAAGAAGAAAAAGAAAAAGCTGTCTTCTAAAGACATAAACATACATGCTGGCTTTCCATGCTGCTCTCCTGGGCCGCTCGGACCACCAAACCTTATTGACCTCTGGCCAGTTTTTAATCACTGCACTTCTGCCGTCCGGACCAGCAGCCTCTGCCACACAATTGTATTAAACTTCTCAATCTCTCTTTCTCACCATCCATCTTCGTTCACTCTGACCTCTCTGTCATTCCCTATTTCCTCCGTTTCTTCTCTCTCAGAAAGCTTTTTGTCTCATGTTCAATTTCAGTTGATGTTTTCAATCGCCTCCACCCAAGATCCTTTCCTCAGCAGTTCTTCTTCTTCTTCTTCGTCTTTCATGGCACCTTCCCTCTGGTTCTAGTACGATCCTCTCTCTCTCTTTCTCTTTCTCTCGTTCACTTTCCTCCACCTCTCTTTCCCCGTATCTCATTCTCTTTGACCTCACCAACATCTCTCTCTCTCTCTCTCCTTTCTACCCTCCCCGACCTTCCCTCTTTGTCCTCCCTGCTCTCATCTGCCTCTTTCTTTCTCTTTCTGTTTCCCTCTCTCACTATCTCCCCCCCCCCCCCAACCCCCTCTCTCTCACTTTCTCTCTCTGCCTTGACCCTCATTACTATAATCCTACATAGACCATCTTGTTCATCCCCTCTCTCACCCTGACTCCTCCGTGTCGTTTTTATATTCCATCATTGTTTTTTGTTGGTGCTGGGAAAGAAGACAGAGAAAATAACATGAGAGTCGGTCATTTTCACGTCATCACAACGCAGCAATATCCATACTTGGGCAAGATCTAGACAAAGGACAGGACAGGTGGTCATGACATTTCTCACAGACGTCTAGATCAAGAATGATTTTTCCAACATTCAGCGATACATCACTACATGTAAATCTAGTTCTAGATGTTTTCTTCTCTCTCGTGAACACGTTTTCAATGTGAGAAACACTGATAAGAAAGGAAAAAAACAATGAATGTTTGTGCCCCCCTCCCCTCCCCTGCCTTTCCCCGAGCCACTCTGAAATCTACACAAGAAAGTCCCGGGGGGGGGGGGGGGAGGACGGGGTAAGGGGGCTGTAGTGGTGGACAGGACAACATTCTGTCTTCACTCTACCTAGCGCACTATTCAAACACCGAGCAAAAAAAAAGATTTCTCGAAAAACCCAATCTAATCTGTAGGCATGTCATGGCAGACAGACAGACAAGCTTACAGACAAAAAGATAGAAAAATAGACAGACGGGTAGAATACTGGGTAGATATGAAGATAATTTTTTAAAACCGGGTGACCACTCAACAATGAGTGAAGACCACGTGCGCTAACTGACTCACCATACATCGCTCATGTCTGAAAGATGGAGATTAATGATTATCTTCTACAACTCACACTGAAAACTGCCGGTGACCTTGACCTTGCGAGCACCAGTTGCCAATTTGCTTAAGAGCACGAGCAAAGATCTTAAAATAGTATTAGTTAATACTATTTTAAGATCTTTGAGCACGAGACAGCCAAGATCAGACAAAATTGCACTGAGACCTGGACATTCTGACATTTGTTGTGTGCATTCTGACATTTGTCATGGACATTTTGATATTTGTCGTGGACATTTTGACATTTGTCATGGACATTTTGACATTTGCAGTGTGCATTCTGATATTCGTCGTGGGCATTTTGACATTTGTCGTGTGTATTCTGATATTTGTTGTGGACATTTGAAATTTGCTGTGGACATTCTGTTATTTGTCTTGGACATTTTGACATCGTCCTGGGGTTATTTTATTTTATTTTATTTTGAGTGAATTGTACATGCACAAACACGTTTCTATCAACATCGTAAAGTCTACAAAACCCGGCTATGACTTTGCTGAACTAGTTCAGAAACTGCATTAACACTTTTAAAAATCCTTGATCATCCAAGACATGCTTAGTGAAAAAGAAAACAACAAAGCACTCTCGGGAATCTCATGTCTATGTATATGTGTTTGACCATCTATATTGGTGTCATTATTTATACATGAAAAACGTGTCAAAGATAAAACATAGGCAAAGTTATTAATTGATTGCTCTCTACTGAGCGAAGGGTGAAGCACTGTGTGACCCGCATTCTTGTACAAAATTACAAGTTGGCTCAAGATAAAGAATATTTTTTTTATGCAACTTCTATAATTGATTGTAATAATTTGGTTTGTTGCTGCTAGACTTGGACCATTTGGTGCATTGTCCAATTAACTCAAAGAGACTTGGGAGTGAACGAGGCAACGAACCACGGCCACCCTTCACAAGACGGTCGCTTCATCTTGACAGGCAATTCAATGGTATATTTAAATCTAGCTCACTTTGAATGTTTTCTCTCAACCAGTAAATGTTAGATAGTACGAAAGTCTTCAAAGATTTATACATTAGAAAGGCTAAACTTTCCTTCATTGTCTTCAGTTTGAACATTTAAAGACTTTGACAACTTCAGTCCAGTATTCTATTCATCTAGTCACTTTCTGGGACCTTGACCTTTCACGCTAGTAGAGCGCTGGCTCACGTTTGTTTCGCGTAGGTTTTTCCTCAGACTTGGACGTCCATTGAATCAACCATCAAGACAGTTCAGTTTCACCTGCAGGGGGGGGGGGGGAGGGGAGGCCCCGTGTAACACTTTAGTCCACAAACATGGGGTAAACCAGTCTTATCTCAGTGCCTTACGGGCCTAATAAGGGATCTCACGTCTTTTTCTACCCCAGAAAAGCAAGTCATCGAGTGCTCAGTTTGTACACATTGTCTATGCACTTTGTTCCACTAACATTTGCACGGCTATCCTCTATTCTGTTGTGAAAGTAGCGTAGCTGTAGGGTGAAGAGTTGCTGGAACACCGTTATTGTTTAAACGTTCATGAAGGATTTGCAGTAAGAAATGGGGTAAAGGCGAGTCTGGAGAGGTGGGGGTTGGAGGGGGGGGGGGGCTCCAAATTTACGTCTCAACATCTCAGCTTGGCTATATATACGGTCCTTTGCAACCAGCACCTGCCACCCCCACCCCCACACCCACCCCACCATCACCCTATCTCAGTTTTTCAGCCACACTAACAAAGGTGGGAAAGAAAAGTCCAGAAGCAAACCACACCACCCCCCACCCCCCCCCCCCCCACACACACACACGCTCCCCATCAGAGACGGACATGAACATTCCAGAACATAGAACTACAAAGGGTTTAAATCTTTCAGTATCTGATCATGTAGTCTCCATAATTCAATGTCCTACCCAAGTTTTGGAGAACTACAGATATTGAAGCATTACAAATCACTGGTCAACCGACCCCCCCCCCCCCAACGACACCCCCCCCCCCCACCTTCCCTCCCCTCATACACCCTACCTTAAGCCAGAAACATTAAATACGCATTTCACAGACATACACACACACATACACACTGCAATATTTCTGGAATCAGCATGTTTACAAACCACAAAGGAGATACTCTAAAGCTTTTTCCTTGTGTACCAAACAAGCGTTTCCTCACATACGGGAAAACAATCTTTCTATGTCACAACTTGCAGGGTCTTTGCCGTTTTCGTTTTCGTTGCCGTTTCCATACACATGGAAAGCCAGCCCAAGACAACCCGTTAAATCCCCATCTGTGCTGTCTCGCAAACAGTGTCCACTACAGCCAGCCCTACATACAGGAACATTGTCCTGTGTATCACTGACAGCTCCAAGGGCGACCATCCACATGTACAGGCAAGGCCCCAGTTATCTGATATTTAACCGAAAGTTCATAATCGGCACGTTCTAGTGTTTTCCTAGCACCCCTGACAAGCCACAAAAGTTTCTAGAACAGGAAAAGTCCAGAACTCTCCCCTGGGCTGCCTTAGGAATAACACACAATGTGTGTCGTAGGGGCGTTTCTCCTGCCGGGCTCGTTGTTTCCTCGGATAACAGGCGCAGAAACATTCACATTTGTATACCTCATTTTCTGCATGCTGAGTTGGGCAGGGGTCTGGTCGATATATTCACAGCCCTAGTTAGTGGTCACTTTGTGGAATTAATTTTGGTGGATTTTTTTTTTTCTCAATCATTGAGTGAGTGAGTGGGTGAGTGAGTATGAGTGAACATTTAAATGTTTTTGTAGACTGTAAACTGATATTCTTTTATTTATAACAATTCTGTACACAGAGTTAATTAATGAATTGCCAGGACTTTGAGGAGAGACAACACTGACATATTTTGTGGCTGGCGGTCAAACTGGCCGTGACAGAGTTCTCTTCAATTTGCTACTTGGTTATGCCAGAGAGAGGTTTATTATAACAATCTATAAAAACTTTCACAAACATGCAAAAGTACAGAATAAACAATATTTTACTCTCTGAGGACAGAACAGTAGGCTTGGGTCTTACACTGTAAAACTCACGCCAGGGAGCTATGCCCGTGGGCAGTGCCAGGGAGCTGTGTCTATGGGCAGTGCCAGGGAGCTGTGTCTATGGACAGTGCCAGGGAGCTGTACCTATGGACAGTGCCAGGTAGCTGTGTCTATGGACAGTGCCAGGGAGCTGTGTCTATGGACAGTGCCAGGGAGCTGTGTCTATGGACAGTGCCAGGGAGCTGTACCTATGGACAGTGCCAGGGAGCTGTGTCTATGGACAGTGCCAGGGAGCTGTGCCTATGGACAGTGCCAGGGAGCTGTGTCTATGGACAGTGCCAGGGAGCTGTGCCTATGGACAGTGCCAGGGAGCTGTACCTATGGACAGTGCCAGGGAGCTGTACCTATGGACAGTGCCAGGGAGCTGTGTCTATGGACAGTGCCAGGGAGCTGTGTCTACGGACAGTGCCAAGGAGCTGTGTCTATGGACAGTGCCAGGGAGCTGTGTCTATGGACAGTGCCAGGGAGCTGTGTCTATGGACAGTGCCAGGGAGCTGTGTCTATGGACAGTGCCAGGGAGCTGTGTCTATGGACAGTGCCAGGGAGCTGTACCTATGGACAGTGCCAGGGAGCTGTGTCTATGGACAGTGCCAGGGAGATTTACCTATGGACAGTGCCAGGGAGCTGTGTCTATGGACAGTGCCAGGGAGCTGTGCCTATGGACAGTGCCAGGGAGCTGTACCTACGGACAGTGCCAGGGAGCTGTGCCTATGGACAGTGCCAGGGAGCTGTGCCTATGGACAGTGCCAGGGAGCTGTGCCTATGGACAGTGCCAGGGAGCTGTATCTATGGACAGTGCCAGGGAGCTGTGCCTATGGACAGTGCCAGGGAGCTGTGCCTATGGACAGTGCCAGGGATATGTGCCTATGGACAGTGCCAGGGAGCTGTGTCTATGGGCAGTGCCAGGGAGCTGTGCCGATGGGCAGTGCCAGGGAGCTGTGCCTATGGGCAGTGCCAGGGAGCTGTGCCTATGGGCAGTGCCAGCGAGCTGTGCCTATGGGCAGTGGCAGGGAGCTGTGCCGATGGGCAGTGGCAGGGAGCTGTGCCTATGGGCAGTGCCTATGGGCAGTGCCAGGGAGCTGTGCCTATGGGCAGTGCCAGGGAGCTGTGCCTATGGGCAGTGCCAGGGAGCTGTGCCAATGGGCAGTGCCAGGGGGCAGTGCCAGGGAGCTGTGTCTATGGGCAGTGCCAGGGAGCTGTGTCTATGGACAGTGCCAGGGAGCTGTGTCTATGGGCAGTGCCAGAGAGCTGTGCCTATGGGCAGTGCCAGGGAGCTGTGTCTATGGACAGTGCCAGGGAGCTGTGCCTATGGGCAGTGGCAGGGAGCTGTGCCGATGGGCAGTGGCAGGGAGCTGTGCCTATGGGCAGTGCCTATGGGCAGTGACAGGGAGCTGTGCCTATGGGCAGTGCCAGGGAGCTGTGCCAATGGGCAGTGCCGGGGGGCAGTGCCAGGGAGCTGGGTCTATGGGCAGTGCCAGGGAGCTGTGCCTATGGGCAGTGCCAGGGAGCTGTGCCTATGGGCAGTGCCAGGGAGCTGTGCCTATGGGCAGTGCCAGGGAGCTGTGCCTATGGACAGTGCCAGGGAGCTGTGCCTATGGCCAGTGCCAGGGAGCTGTGCCAATGGGTAGTGCCAGGGAGCTGTGCCTATGGGCAGTGCCAGGAAGCTGTACCTATGGGCAGTGCCAGGAGCTGTGCCAATGGGCAGTGCCATGGGGCAGTGCCAGGGAGCTGTGTCTATGGGCAGTGCCAGGGAGCTGTGTCTATGGGCAGTGCCAGGGAGCTGTGTCTATGGGCAGTGCCTATGGGCTGTGCCAGGGAGCTGTGCCTATGGGCAGTGCCAGGAAGCTGTGCCTATGGGCAGTGCCAGGGAGCTGTGCCAATGGGCAGTGCCAGGGGGCAGTGCTAGGGAGCTGTGCCTATGGGCAATGCCAGGGAGCTGTGTCTATGGGCAGTGCCAGGGAGCTGTGCCTATGGGCAATGCCAGGGAGCTGTGTCAATGGGCAGTGTCAGGGGGCAGTGCCAGGGACGTGTATCTATGGGCAGTGCCAAGGAGCTGTGTCTATGGGCAGTGTCAGGGAGCTGTGCCTATGGGCAGTGCCAGGGAGCTGTGCCTATGGGCAGTGCCAGGGAGCTGTGTCTATGGGCAGTGCCAGGGAGCAGTACAGAAACAATCTTATTAAAAAGCTAAAATAATCATCATAATAATAATAAAATGTCCAGTTAAAGTGATCCTAACTAGATGTAGATTTATTCAGTTGATCAAGACTTTCTTCTTTCTTCACTGCAAGGCTAAAATGTGGATTGTTGCAGATGGGGATTTTTTTTTCTTATTTTGACCATGACAGGCAATGAATTCCTGGCTAATAGGATTGGACAAAGAGCAAAGACAAGAGTTGCCAGGCAGGACAGGGGTCCAAGCTGAGACCCGCGTAGTGTCATTACGGAAGTCGGGCAAAATGGATAGATTCGGCCATCAGACAAAGATAATTTCTCAGAAGTTAGGTCAGTTGCCAGATTTTATTTGAAAATTTGGGGATGGTATCAATTTTAATATCCCTGGCGCTACCACAATACGGCGTCCACAGAAGGACCGGCTGATCGAAGTTAGCTGACAAAACAATCTATTGATGCATGTGGACAATGACGGGAAAATTGTCTGTTATCAAATTCTCCATTGGGAGGTGCTCTGGGACAAATTCTGTTCTGTAACTTCAGACATACAAGGTGAACGCCTTGACACTTATCCAAATGATGTACTATCTGTCAGGAAATACAGGCATAGTTCTAATTGCATTTACATGTTTTGGGAATCTGAATGTCAGCTTGCTCCAGCCCAACTTCCTCACGACTGTTTGCTTGGATTTGCTGCCAAGAAATTTTGTAATTCATTTTGATTTAGTGTTTTATGTCAACTTCAGAACCGCCATGTGACTAGAATTTCTACAATACTAAAGTAAACAATTTACAGTCATAGTTCAAGTTTAAACTGACAATAAACATATACGAGTTCATGAAGTTGTATGTAGACTGTCTCAAATGTGTTACAATTGAATGAATCAGTGCTATGTACGTACCAGTGGCACTGCGAGAGAGACAGGGCACGACAATAGCCAGATTTCTAATCTATTTAAAACTTCCGTTTTCTTGGAGTCTAGCGAGGTCCACTGGGGTTTACAGGTCAAGATGGCGTCTCTTTTAAATTAGCGGGGACACAACCACAGACTCAAGCAACAACAGAAAGATCATACGCGACAATACATGAAACAAAAAGAAGATATAGAAGACACAGACTTACACCGATGTGACAGACACAGATTTCATGAACTGAAAGATCTCAGTGGTCAGAATTGTTCTTAAAAGCAAATTATAATGATATGCCATTTGACATCATTCTAGATAGTATCAACGTTTTTTGGGATACTGATAACATTAAATGTGTCCACAGAGATTGCGGCATTGAAAAGCCAAGCTATTCACACACGTAGATGTTGTCATTGAACTAGATTTGCTCTATCTACTGGCAGTCTTGGACATTGTCGAGTATCCTGATGTCTAAACTATAATGTGGGCAATTCGAACATTCATTTGCGTGCGTGTTTCACTTCTTGGTAAGTTTAACCGAGTACCTGTATCGATCTTTACAGTTTCTGAAACACACCAATTAGATCAGGAAATTTTCAAAGAAAGCAAAGTCAGCTGAGACCCTTACAATTCTAACTTGGGCGATTCTGGCAAGACTGAAAGTCCAAGTCCGAATACGTCCATGTGTCGAGATCTCGTCACAACAGAGGCTGATGTTAAGAGGACTCGTCTGTCTCTTTAAGGACCGCGGAATCGCTTTATTGAAATCACATTAGAAGTAAACTCGATCCTTCCGGAGTAACCCATGGAGTGCCGTGAGGACTCAGTTGCCACTTTGGATTAGACATACAGTCCTTGGGGAGGGGGAGGGGGCAGGGACTTAGCCACGAACTTGTCCCTTTCCTTTACTGGTTTATCCTCAACTTTCAAATGCTTCAGTACAGCCCACAGAGCTGGGACAATCACGGGTGGTGGTTCTCATTCTGCTGGTTCCTTAGTTGATATAATAGTTCTCCGGATGACGTCTGAAACTGGTAGTGCTAGGGGTAGTTTTTGATATCTGTCTGTCTGTCTGTCCGTCCGTCCGTCCATCCGTCCGTCGTCCGTCCATCCATCCATCCATCCATCCGTCCGTCCGTCCGTCCGTCCGTCCGTCCGTCCGTCCGTCCGTCCGTCCGTCCGTCCGTCCGTCTGTCTGTCTATCTATCTATCTGTCTGTCTGTCTGTCTATCTATCTATCTATCTGTCTATCTATCTATCTATCTATCTATCTATCTATCTATCTATCTATCTATCTATCTATCTATCTATCTATCTATCTATCCTTTGCCCATCTGTAATGCTCCCACTTATTTTGTTTACATCCACGGACCATCCTAGTGAGGTGTTGTCTCCCTTCCTCCATTCCCTCCCCTTTCCCTCACTCCTCATTAACAGTAGGGCCTCCTCTAACCAACAGAGTCAGCACAGAATTGCCTCCCCTACCAATAATTCAATCAGTCACCTAATCATGATCCCAGGGTAAAGCGACACCTCCCCAATTAGCTCGCGACGGGTCATGTGATTTACTGCTCGTGCCAGGACTTGGCTGGAAATGACGTCATTTGCATACAGGGGTGGCCAGGTGTGAGCACGTGAATAACCAAATTTGCAAGTGTTAAGCCAGGAATTCCGGACAAATGGGCAAGTCTCCAGCTAGTTCCTGGTTCATGAATATTCATTAAATGGTTCCAAGCGGGTAATTTTGGACTAATGGAAGCTTCTCTTATTCAGTGGACAGCACGCGCGCATTCCGGCAGGAACACGAGCACATCTGAAATGTCACAACCACTTGGTATTTAACCTATTGACAAACTAAAATCGTCAATTGTAAAACATCAACAGCTACCGTCAAACAGTACTTTTTCTTCCCGCCAGTTTCAGTAGCAACAGATGTGTGGGTGACTTGTATTACTCCGCGCGATATCTTCACGCACTATTTCTGAAATTTACGTGCCAACAATTGAGTAGTGCTTATGTAAACACCATAGATCTGACTCGAAAATTTTCCTTTTTTTTTTTTTTTTGAACATATTCTGTTTCCCCTTGGTAAGTACTACATTTTGACATGATGCGAATTCCATTATCGAATTAACTGACCTAATTATTGATGAAGATTTAAAGGTCGTAACAGACATTATTTTGATACTTCATGTCAAACTTTCCAATCGCTGTCCAGTAAAAGTGACAAAACTGGCGATACGGTCTTTGGCCAGGAACTCCTCGATATTTAAGTGTGTGTTTTCTGTGTGCCTCTGACGTCATTATCCCCGTGTCAGAACAAATTTACGCAGACTGGGAGGCGCTGGCGAGAGATAACTCCTGTTGACCAAAAACTGCAATGATTTGTTCTTTGGCACAGAGGCTGAGATCGTGCACTCTCAAAGAGTATTACTGTATTCTAAAAAGAAGAACTGAAACTGTAAGGAGAAGGAAACATGTGACCTTGGAACTTCTAACCAAAGCCAAAGAACATTCAACATTTCCTAGCAGCACAAAAAGTTCCATGACCACCTCAAGTGAAACACACCAGGACAGAAAGCAGAACACACAGGTTTAAAAAAAAAAAAGCTCCTTGAAATGGACGCCCGTTCATTCTGCAGAGATCGATACTTGCAGGACTATATGGGGCCGCACGGATAAAAGGGAATAATTCCAACCATTGAACTTGAACTTATACGGACTTGTGGATTTAGCTTTGCCAAAACACCCCCATTCCCTTGGCAAGTTTATGCAAAGTTTTATCAAAAGCAAAAAGAATCAAATGTTCCTAATAGTAAATGGTTCTTCTAGCGGTGCTAGAAATACATAAAAACATGAATATCATTATTTTACTTCTACACTTACAGAATAAGATCTTCACTTAAAATGTTCCTCTCCATCAGATCGCTCCAGTAAATGTTCTATAATAATATTCTGACAGTGTGTCCTTTCTAGGTTTTTGTTCAGGTTTAACTTGAAAGAATTGTGTTTTAAACAATTCGCTGCTTACTGCAAAGAGCTTGTCATCGGCATCGCCCTAAAAACTGGGATGTTCATCTCCAGACTGGGACAGCGGTTGGGCTCGGGGGTTGATCGGGGGCTCGGGGGTTGATCGGGGGCTCGATGGCAAATTCTGGACCTTTCAAAACTGGTATTCAAAATTAAAACATTTGCTGAATTTAGGAGGTTTTACAGCCTGGAAACATGGGACAGATCAGTGGAAGATACATAGGGGGGGGGGGGTAGCTACCAGAGTCCAGATAACATTCCGTGACCAGGCAGTGAGTGGTCATCAACTCAGCTACTCAGGGACTCTAACAGACGGAGGTACAGGAACCTTCCAGAAGTTCACAGCTAGAGCCATCGATCTTTGTGGAGTTTGTAATGACTGGGTGCTCGTTCTTGGCGCTCCTGACATAAGCAAAAGCTGGACTCGATTATCATGCTCAATACTGAGTTTTGTTAGACATTGTCTTAGTGACCATCCATCCATCCAATTATCCATCCATTCATTCATACCCTCTATCCATCTTGCTATCCATCCCTACATCCATCCGTCCATCTATTCATCCATTTAACTATACAACCGTCCATCCATCCATCTGTCCCGTCTATCCATCTAGCCACTCAACCCTCCATCCATCCATCCATCTTTCTATCCATCTAGCCATCCATCCATCCATCCATCCGTCCGTCTGTCCGTCTGCCTGCCTGTCTCTATGTCTGTCTGTCTATCTGTCTGTCTGTCTGTCTATCTGTCTGTCTGTCTGTCTGACTATCAGAATTTCTTCATCACTGTACTCAAGAACCCCTAACTAAAACAAAGAGGTCCACACGTCCCTCTGACCAAAGAGATGAGGAAAAGGAAGAGAAGGAAGCATATCCGACACCTGAGATATCTTAGCTTTCCGTGGTGTGTGAAGAATTGACCAAAATCATTAGTAATTCATTATAATGTTATAGAATACAATATGTGATAGTGTAGTCTGGTACAGATAGACAGGCGAGAGAGAGAGAGAGAGAGAGAAAGAGAGAGAGAGAGAGAGAGCGAGAGAGAGAGAGAGAGAAAGAGAGAGAGAAAGAGAGATAGGGGGGGGGGAGAGAGATATTTTGGAAAAGGAAAGAGACAGAGAGATAGGGAGAGAAGGGAGGGAGAGGGCAGAGAGAGAGAGAGGGGGGTAGGGGCAAGAGAGGGACAGAGAGATATACAAGGAGAGGGGGAGGGAGAGGGAAGAGTGAGAGGGAGAGAGAGAGCAGGAAAGAGAGAGGTCAAGAGACAGAGGAAGAGTGTGTGTGTGTGTGTGTGTTGAGTGTTGCATGTGTGTTTATAGAGAGACAGTCAGAGACAGAGAAAAGGAAATTATCTAACAATAATGAATAAAAATTCTACAGGCCAAACCGGCACACCAAACACTGACGTCACCATATATCAAGATCAAATACAATCCAGGCAAGATCGTTTTTTTCAATTCTGTGCACGAGGAAAAGATGCATGACTTTGTTTTGTCTCCTGGCAAACAATGGAAATATTTCTCCCATGCATAATTCTCAATGTTTTTGTTTAGACAACAAACACTCCAGGAAGCTTTGTGTACACAGGGCAAATATCGCTTTAGCCCAAACCTTGAGAAAATCGAATACAATTGGCCATGAGGAAAACACACGAGGCAATTCTGAGGGAAAAAATTGTGTTTGTTTGTGTGAAGAGAATGTGGCAATTCGAGAATGAAATCATCCCATTCACAGGTCAATCAAAATGCCAGTTAGGAAAAAAAAGGTGTTTCTAGCAGTCAATTGAAATGATGAAAGTCTAACTTACAGTATATTTGGAATATCATGTTCTGGGAGTGAACAATAAATAAAATATAGGGTAATTTTAAGGTTGAAATTTTTCAACTTCCTAAGGGGGGTGGGGCGGGGGGGGGGGGGCGCAGACTCCCCAGACCATAGTATCCATATCCCCCCCCCCCCAGATGGTTCTAGCAAATCATTTCTCCTTTGCTGGCAAATTCCACTAGTTTAGAACGAGGACATAGCGAGGGTTGGAGAGACTCGAGAGCTGACTGCCAGTAACTGAGAAGAAAGAAAGCAGCCCAGTCTAACACCTCAGATATGATTTGTTTGAAACCAGACTATTCCTAGCTCGCCTTGGGGGACAGGAAGATGAGTATAAGGTTCAAATATTCAGGGGCGGATCCAGCTTTGTATCCATTTATTTGGGTTAAAATCGATAGCATAATTTCTTTATTCTGTATTTTCTTCGGACTTGTTTGTGAGTTTGGTTTTACTTTTCTAGAACATTCATTCATAAATGTATTGCATGTAATATTTACCATGACAGGGTGCAAAAGAAAGAAATTTTCCGGTCTTTATGTGTGTTTCTCTCGGTGTTGGTGAAATTGTGTTTCTCATCCCAGTCAAATTATTGGAGGATAGAAATTTGGGATTCACTTTTCACACGAAAATATCATCCCCATCTAACCAATTAAAACAAACTAACAAAATAACACCTCACATCCACCCCCCCCCCCTTTTCCACCGAAAACCACGTCTACGCCTAGGGCTCCTCCTTGTGCCTCGTGTCTTCGACAGTGCGAGAAAACAGTAGAACTTTGGCTGTACTGCGGTATTCTCTGACACCCCCCCCCCTCCCCGCCTTCCCTCGCCTCTAGTTAATGTCAGGCTCCAGAGTCACAGTGAAGTATTAGCCCTGAAGGTGTCCGTGTAACAGGTTCTGTGGTGAAAGCTCCACATTGGCTTCATTTAAGTGGAACTTTGTTGGGTTTTCTCCACTTCCCGGCTTGTTTATTAGTTCAGCGGCACTTCCGGTTTTTGGGGGGTTTGACCTCTGGAAGGTTTGGAAGTTATGGATGTGGATATTGAAGAAAAGCGAGAGAACGGGAAAGCCAAAACTAGCTCAGGACCTTCTTGTACAACAATGAGTCAAGACTAACAAAACAATCATGCATTATTAAAAATCTTGACAACTGTTCACGAATAATCCAGAGAAGGCGTTACCCCTGGGGATCCGTGAAAGAATTATTTTCTGACGTGGACCTGCAGCGCATCCTGTCCTTTCTGAGAGAGACTAAGATCTACAACTTGATTTAATAACTTTTATACTTATTTACAAAACTTTTACCAGATCTAGACAAAATAACTTTTAAATTTTACCAATATGTTGAAATTATATGAATGTATTTAATTCTATGTTGAACTTAACAGCTCTGAATACGAAACGTAAATAAAATACCCAAACAGATCGTGAAAGGCATAAAGTGGCCGGTATCGGGCCGACGTGTCGTAAAACCTAAAGTTAAACTCAAACTGAAACGCAGTTACTCAAGAGAGGAACTTTACACGATAGGCCAAGATGGAGTGCATAACATTAGAACCTGCGAGAGTAGCAAAACCTAAGGGTGGACAAGAAAACGGACAAAAACCAACAACAGCAACAAAAAAAAAACAACCTGGAACATTCAAGTGTCGGACTGAAGAGAACCAGACAGACAGACAGACAGACAGAAGTTGAACAAGGCCAGGCATTTGAAACAAAAGAAAGAATCCCCCCCCCCTCCCCTGCACATTCAAACTGAGGAACTGGGGTATTTGCAGCCAATGTATGAAAAGCCAAAAAGGCAAATCAAACGGTTATATCTGAATTAGATTAAGTGAATTGTGATGTCTTGGGCTTCAGTCACAGGGATAACTAATTCGGCCTTAACCTACACTTTACATTAAAACCAGGCTTAGTCCGAAAAAGATTACATTTCCCAGATTTATTTTCCAGTTCATGCAAATCAACATCAAAGATCAGCACGCAATGGGTGACAAATAAACATCAACAGCCGCCAGTGAATGAAAACTCAATCATCATAAATCGTCAATCTGTCCGTCTGGCAGCGTGAAAGTATCTTCTTGTATCAGCTGACACAGAATGCTGGATAATGATATCTGTACTGATGTTTTCTTCTTCAAATTGGATGCATATGCCTTGTGGAAAGTGTGGAGTTTATTTACAAAAGCAATATAGGTCAACCTCTTTAACCCCCAACATCCTACAGACTTTCTAAAATGCATACGACTTCCGGCCGGGTGAAAATGGGGGCAAAGAAAATAAGACAGAATAATTCCGGTGGCTGTAAGGAGCTCCGTCTAGCTAGCCATTTCCTGGTCTCTGCTGGAACATTTGTATCTAGACACGGACTAATCAGATGAATTTCTCTGTGTAAATAGTCTCAGATGTAGCGTGGACCAAGTTGCCGTGGAGGGAGAAATGTTTGACTGGGCGTGGCACACTTGCCCAGGCTGTTGACACAACTGTCGTGTCTACAATTAAATGTGCGTACACGAAGAGAGTGTGAGTAGAGCAAGAAATGGAGATAAACACAGCTAATTCTGACGGCAAACCGTCACGTGTGCGCGCGCACAAACTCACACCGGAAATGGTCCCCATCACGGGACATAACTGAACGTGTTTCTCAGTCTCTGAACACCTGAAATTTACCATTAACTTCTTCGTAATCGGTCCTGTTCTGCTGGAGACAAGACTTCCAACTGTGCAGGAAAAAAACGAATTGTAAACACAAAATCTTGCAGGGAGGTGAGCGCGTATCGATCAAGTTTGAACAGGGGGATCAACTCACTCATCTGCCCCACAAGTCATGCTCCATCACGCCAAGTCATGCGGTATTTCCTCTCGGTATCAATCATTTCTCTGGCATCAAAGTAGAAACATTTATGAAAATTTCGGCTTAATGGCTTTTATCGCGGATCATAAAACGATCCAGTATAAATTAGTAATATATTTTATTAGACATCCGGATACAAGTCCAGAAATCATACTGAATATGGAGTGCGGGGAAGTCATTATATATATTTTCTCAAACTGACGTCCATAACAAGTACTTATTGTCAGAAGTTGTGGAATGAAATTTAGAACAACTACAGCGCTCTTTCGTAAGTCTTTGAAGCAAATAATAAAGTATTACACAGAAAGTAGACATCAGTTGTTGTTTTGTGGGAACACCCAGTCTGTGAGAGCTGCTGTCTGTGAGATGGGAGGTAATCACTGACTTCACGTTTGTCAGGGAGCAATTTGGGGCTCTGTGCCTGGAGCGTAGGTGGGAGTAAGCTCCCTTCATAAGATAGGATTGCCGCCTCTTCTCTCTCTTTCTCTCTCTCTCTCTCTCCAAATTGCCTCACTATTAAAATCGATGTTGGCATGGACGAGGTAACACTGTAAATATTGGTCAGATCATCCCTCTGTTACAATCAAATACTCTTCAAATCCTACTCGACTATCTGGAGGAAGAGAGGTGTTACGCATGCCTTATTGCTACGGAACAAAATGTTTCGAGGACGAGCACAGGTAACGAAACCCAGCATGACTACTCCACTGGTCCTTTTCATTTCAAATATCTATGGCTTAGGGGGTCATGAGACACTCATCTAGATTGGAATGTTTGTAGTATACACGTGACTCAGCGAGTAACACCCAGTTCATGAAAAAGATGCTCGTCTGTACCTTATTGAGTACCCCTCATGCCCCCCCCCCCCCCAGACAGTATTAACAAAACGTACTCACCCTTTCTAGATGTGTGGATGTAGACTTGACAAAGGTAATCCCATGATGCCGATATTAAAACACCTGTGACGTATAACAGACACGGTTTTATGTCCCTGACAACATGTCCAGTCTAACACTGCCAGTAGGCGTGGCCCAGGTGTCTGGCCGGAAGGACGTGAGGATGAACGATGACATGACTACATACACAGCCGCTTGACTAACTGGTGAGATCAGTTTTGAGAGGAAATGGCCAACTGAACCCGGGACAGGTCAATTTGGACAGTATGTAGTGCTCATGCCTTACATACACCGGCGACTGCCAAGCTGATACAGCACAGGCGGCCTGAGTTCTCAATCTTAGTAACAATCAAAATATAATAATAATAATACATACATACATACACAGCATTTCTATAGCGCTCCATCCCCTCCAATAACCAGGCTCTAAGCGCTTTACAACTTCTATATTGTATAAACCACACGCACAATACACAGGTGTACTCAAAAAACCAAACAAACTTGATGGACATTCAGAATGTAAAAAGATGACTCTTCAGCTGATGTATAAAAGTCATAAAATGTTCAGTCTCTCTCAAAGACAAAGGCAGAGAATGCCAAATTTGAGGCCCTTGAAAATAAAAAGGTTTTTCACCCATTGTCTTCAGGGACATCTTAGGAATTTTAAATTTTATACCGCCAGCTGATGATCTAAGATGTGATGGTACATGGGGGGTCAAAAGATCAGCTAAATAAGTCGGTGCGTTTTTGTACATACATTTGTGACCCAGGGTAGCCCCAGCTTATACATTATTTATTGTTCTACCGCTAGTCAGTGCAAACTCTGCAGTAGAGGTGATACATGATCTCTTTTCCATTTCGTAAGGATTAATCCTGCTGTATTTTTTCCTTTTTTATTCTTATTAAAAGAATGAGTGGCTGGAGTATTTCATTGTGGTGCAATTTGACCACTTTTTCCCCCCAGCACTGCATTCTGAATAACAAGTTTCAAAAATTATAAAATTAATGTTTCTAGGTTTCAACTAATCCAATCCCTTCTGTATGAATCTATTGTGGTCACTGACGTTTCAGGCAATCATCTAAAAATGTTGTTAGGACGATAAAACAATGGACTTTTTTGGCTCCCTTCGATGCACCAAGTGCATGGGACTTGGGAGATTTTATTTGAACCGCGTTCAGCCTGAAAATTAATTAGATGGGGGGGGGTAGGGTGGGTAGAAAAGGAGGGATTGGGGAGAGGGGGTGTGGAGAGGGAGAAAACGACCCCAAAAAACAAAAATGACCAGGGAATGTAAAATTGACCATTTCTCTACTCAGGTACGCCCTGAGTGTGCGGCATTCTTACGCAGCGTTAAACTTGCGCGTGGATTACATGGCTGGCTGGCCTGTAATGGATTGTTAGTAGACACGACTGGACAGGTGAGAGAGGAAGATTGCAGTGCTAGCAAATTGACCGGTAATTGGTGTTTGTGCTGGTGGGCCCGCAGTGGTCAAACTGTCCATTGAGTGACTGATGGACGGCTACACGGCTGCACGGCTGAAGCTGTGGAATTGGCTGTAGGAAAGACAGTTCTACCTATGCTAAAAACAGGTCAGGTAAACTACATCCCATTCTCGGGTTATGCCAGGAGAGATAAAGATCAGGTAATCAAGTTGGGTTGGAGGGAAAGGTTGGGGAGGATTTGCCTTTTCAAAGTATTCTGGACATTCTTTTGAGCTGCCTCTTAATGTTCTTTTATCTATCTTACTATAATGGAGCCAGAAGCTGAACATATAAGCAGTTAAAACTTCAAGATGACGTGGGCAAACAATATGAAACCATGTGTGCTGTCTCACTTTTTGACGATGAGCTACATGGACACGTGCATTTCCGTCAAAATATACGATTTTTTAGCTCAAAAACAGAGGCGAATTTTGGTCGAGTTCAATCCAAAAGTCTGACCGGAAATTGCGTTCTACGCCACTTTACACATTGCGGGCCGAAATTCAACTTTATCACATATGTGCATTTCTAGGTGAAATTGTGGTGTAGCAGTAAATTCTGTTAGTCACTGCAGCGAATCCAAATGCCGTTTTTAATGTTTGCCGAGATCTAGATATACGGTTGGGCTTCCTACAAACAACTTACAAGTTTTATCCTGCCCGGATCGGCCAGTATGAGCAATAGAGGGAAACCCGTGGAAAATGGTTTTGTTTTCACAATCTAAAGTAAAAGGTCAGGTGAGAAGGAGTGGTCAGTTGTCCACTAGTAGCAAGATGACCAATTTTCTCCATTTCATCTGTGTCCAGATCTGGTCTGACCTGTAAACTGTGGCCGCTGTCCAGTTCTAGCATGTCCATTTCAGTGTACATCACACATCAAAGGATGTCTGGCCAAAGTCATGATCCATTAGCCCGCAATCGTTGTATCCGGTCATCCAAGGTTCTTACACAGCGGGTGTAATTGTCGTCATTACCACGTCATAGTTTTGTTCATCTTAAATATGTCGTGACTTTGATGTCCGATATTTGTTTCATTTCCAGCACATCCCATGTCTGGTCCGGCGTGCCCTGGATGGTTTTGGTGGGCAGACTAGTTGGGTGCTGATGTCACGACCTTGAGGTTGAATGAGACACAACGAGTTGGCTAACGCGGGGGCCCTCATTGAAAACCCCAATATCCTGACGTCATCATTCAACTAATCAGCTCTTGAAAATCCTGGTGTTGAGGTCTTGACTGTAGCACGTTCGCTGCTCTTGGCATTTACACCTCACTTTTCTCATTTCTATGTTTCTGGTTGTGGGGGGGGGGGGGGGTTCGTTTTTTAGAATTTTGCCCGGGCAGCGGCCTGTTCGGACTTCTCTTTTCGATTTCCAATTGCCAAGGTATCTTTAACGTGCGCAATGTGCACACGGGCCCTCCAAAGTTTTCGTCCTTATCCGAGAAGACGAGGTGCTCGATCTTACCTACCACGGGATCAGGGACAGGAAAATATGAGAAAAATCCAAAAATTCCACCAGGATTCGAACCCGGTACCTTCGGCATGTTAGGCGAGCACCTTGCCTCTAGGTCACCACGCCACTCAAAATCCTCTAGTGAGTGCCAAAGTTTAGTGATGACTTGTGACAGAAATGGACTCCTACACGAAAGTCGTAACTATTCACAATAACACATGCTGACATCTCAAGCTTTACCTTGGCATACCGAAGTTTTTGCAAGTGAAACAAAGTAATAATTCTTTCATGATTTACCATAATTCTGGTTTGAAATGTTCATTTCCCCTGGCATTGAACATGTTTATTGTTGACCTGAGAAGTTCATGGAGGGAAATTTATTGTGTATGATGAAGGAAATGGCCAGGTATTTCCTGGTAGATAGACAAACTGGCACCATTCAGACAAGGCAACTAAAATGAAATTACCTGCTATTGTGACGTAACCGGTCTTGTTATTTTCTGATTTAAGTTCTGTCTGATCAATCAAAAGATTGTAGGTTTTCGGTCGTTCCTGCTGTCTCACTCAGAATTGTCAGTTTTATCTCCCCTCTTTCTTGCTCTTAGTTCAAAATCTTTCTATTGTTTCTCTGGTGTTGTCGTTTCTTCTTCTTCTTCCAGTCTACTCTCTTTAACCCTCCCCTCCATCTTTCTTTCTTTCTCTCTCCTTCTCTCTCCCTCTCTCTCTTTCTCTCGCGTTCTGTCTGTCTATCTGCCTGTCTCCCTCTCCCACTCTCTCTATCTCTCTAAAAAAACAAAAACAAAAAAAAACAGGATTGGGGGGGGGAGGAGAATGTCTCATTTTCTCATCTAATTTCTCATCTACCAGCTGATCATGTTTACAATTCACGTTTCTGTTTTATCTTTCCACTTCACGTATTTGTTATTCCTCTCTGTCTGCGACTTCTTGTTTAATGTTCCCTTTGCTTCTCACCGTCTTTCCTTCTACTGTCCCACTCTGTATTCTACACCAGTTTTCTCTCAAGTTACAGCACGGTTTTTATGGTTCCCTGTCAGGTCATTTTTCATGGTTGCGCATTCATAAAAACGCCCAGTTAGACAAGATACAAACAACATATGGAGTCGCATGCAAGTCTGCTCATTGAATAGCAATGGTTTTCGAGCTATGACGCGTCTGGGTTGATTGTTTACATAACTCAATGTCGGATGGATTGGATATTCCTACTTGGTTACACTTCGAGTTGATGTTAATTAAAGAAGGTAAACAAACACACCGTTATTTATTTATATGGAAACCTCGTTATATCATCATCTCGTACATGGAAAAATAGTTTATGAGATCTACGTCTCGGCAAAGTGTCACTCAAAACCATTTTGAGATTTTGAACTGTCTGAATTTCGAGGAGCGAGAAACTTGTGAACTGCCAATTTTCTGTGACTACAAACCATCCTAAAGTAGAAAGTTCTCATTTTTAGTGATCTCATTCACTCTTAGGATACACAGAATTTTCAGGAAACGCTGTGAAACCTGCCTGTCTTTCGATAATATCTCAGACTTTGCTGTTTTCAATATAAAATATTTAATTAAACGAACCCACGGCCCTGCAGAATCTCCGCCTCATCACCCTCAACTTGGGCAGACAACAATGACATACCGTAGTCCAATGACACATTCATTTTCTTGATTTTGTTTTGTTTCCATAAATCATGATTTCAGCCATTCAAACCTTTTGTTCTTTCAGTTTTCTCAATCTGCCAATTTCTGCCCAAAAAACGATGACGTCAGTGTCGAATTCGTTTCCATGTCATCTTTGTGAAGGAAAGAATTGTCAGGCTCGTCCACCTCTCTGAGTTCTGTCTGGACAGACAACAATTTTAATGTAAACTGACGGCGCGAGCATTAACATTTCCGACACTTTTTCATTTGATGACGATGTTTCTTACAATACACAACCAGTGATGACGGCACACTGGGCAGACAAGGTCAGAGCGACCTACCTGTAGACGAGGGAAGACATTCTGAAGAGACGGTTCCGTTTTCAGGTGACCTTTAGCTTTGTTTGGGCTTTCAGCATAGGTCATTGACTGGTATGATTGTGAATGTGATTTCAGAATATTCTGGTTCCCTGTTTTTTGTTGATGTTGATGTTGTTGTCGCCCGGACACGTGCACTTGTCCATTTCCGTCACATGTTTGTCTCTGTTGCCGCTGTCCCCAAAGCCATGTCATGCAAACATCCCGTGTGTGCGTGAGTAAAAATGTGTGTGTGTGTGTGTGCGCGTCTGTGTGTGTGTGACATTCTATTGTGTTGATCGCAAACAAACAAAAACGAGCATGTTGTCTAGAAATGTTCGCGTTTTTATTTCTTTCCGATGAAAACTTTGGCAGAACATCCGAGCTTTACCTGGCCACTCGAAACATTCTTGTGTTTCTAAACCATGCTGTCATTAATGCACTAAACGAAAAGGCTCCGAAATTTCCGAACCACTCACCAAAAAAATATGAAAGTTGGTAAGTAGATGGAAGTAAGCTTGCCGGGCTGCGTGGGCATTATTATGCATATAACAAGACACAGAAATGTTACACTGTGACACTTTTGTGATTCCGTCAATTAGGGGAACATCGTGAGTTTACTCCGAAATTTTAAGGAAGAATTTAAAAAGTGTATTCGTCCTGTCTGCATAACCCTTGATGCCTAATGACTTTGAGTTACTTTTGAAGGAATGCTCTACTTTTTATTCTTCGTCCTGTCCACAAATCCTCGCGTGTACTCCAGCTGCAACGACCAATGACTGTAAAGATTCTTCAAAGTAAACTTTGCGAATGTTCAAACTTTACATACAAATGTTGGAAATCAGAATCAATACGCATGACAATGTTACACGTGTTTTGTATCACTGTGCACGGCGAGACCGAGATCGTGCTGTTCAAACTTCAGGGTTTAAGTTGTGCCTAATGTGTTTTCAAGATGAAGTAAACAGTTTCAAGTATCGATTCTCAAGCTGTGAAATCTCAAGAGCTTTAAATACACAAGTGGCCGTTCAGTTGCTCTCTTAACAAGGGAAGTTTACAGGTTGATCTCCCCACCCTCACCCCCCCCCCCCACACACACTAGATCAGTCACGTGAGGTTTGATGTTCACTGGGTAAACGTTACCGTGTCGTGAGCTCAATTTTGTAGCCGCCAGTAGGCAGAACTGCATGACTCACTGAGCACAGTCAACACTCAAACTTTGGATCATCTCATTTCGTGTCTGTGTTCCTCTCTATTGCTTTAGTTCACTTACGTCACCCAAAATTGTGGTGTTGACCGTGATGCTTTGCACGGTATCCCCGCCTCCCATGGCACGGCGGCTGTGCGAGAGCAGGTGCAAAGATTTGTTGTTTTTTTGGCACGGCCGCTGAGCTTGCGCAGACGCAAAGATCAACTGCGATCCAAACATGGGAACTGCAAGTCTTGCGAGCCCGAAATATAATAAGCTTTGGAACATCCGGCGAAAAACGAAATAATAATATTTTCACATTTTTTTAGGAGCATAAATTCAGGGACATTAAGTGAAACTAAGCAGTCCGACATTTGCCCTCCACATGCACGGTTTTCAGAGATTGTACCTTCTGAAAAGTCCTTTCTCTCCTTCCTTTTTCCCCTATATTTCCCTGATTGTCTCTCCTTCCAACATTCTTTCCAATTCTGATCTGATCTGTGATTCCATGGCAGATTTCAATTCTCCAGGACATTTCTCAAACCAACATTTCCTGGACAGTTCAAACGCCCTGGAGACCAGTTATTGTCTCCCCTGGTCTATCTTATCTGAACACATCACCTATGAGAGTTTGGCCTGAGCATCTGCTTCAATCTAACATTTCCCTGGCCACGTGTCAGGTTGTCACAGATTGTGATCTAAAATAGAAATTCATGAACTCCACGACTTATTGACGCCAAATCTGGCATACAATGTAAGCGATATCAATGTTGGAACTCACAAATTACAGATTGAACAGGACAAAAGCTTGATTTGCCAGATTGGCTGTATTCATTTTTGTCTAGTAATGTAAAACCCACTGGGCTGTCAAAGTCAATTTTAGTATAAAGTCAATTAAAAACCTTGACTAAAGGCACGGCTTATTCTAATTTTCACTTTTGCTTTTTCATCTCCACGGCAAAACGTTTTGATTTCTTAGAGTACTGTGAACTCTGTTTTCGACCTTAAACATAAATTGTATAACTCTTCACCACCCCCCCCCACCCCTTTTTCATTAACCCCCCCCCCCCATCAGTCTTCCTGGAATGTTTATCTACGAGTTGCTGAAGAAATGATGACGTCAATGGTAGCTCGCGTGCACTGCAAGACTACAATCATGTAAAACACGAATCAACAAAACGGGGTAAAGAGAACTGCCGGGAGAGGGGGTGGGGTTTGGAAAAGGGGGCGGGAGGTAAACTACAGATTTATAATAGACAGTGTATAATAACTACAAAGAGAAATGAGGGCTGACGTCAAAATATTGGTGCAGTTATGTGATGCAGTGAGATACATCACTTCTGCCTAAACAAAGACGATGTTCCAGAAACAATAATTGAACTGTTGGCAATTAATCTTACACTTGGATTTTTTGTACATCATGATCTGACAACATTCAAAGTAGCTTCTGTACAGGCTGGAGGATCTGCAGTTCCAGCGTAGACTGTTTAGTTTTACAGTGTGGAAATTTGGTTTATAATGGCAGAATCTGCCCTCAGTTGGCCCAACTGGACAATCATGGCCGAGCATGGACAACAGAGAAGAAGAAGAAGAAAGAAACAGCAAAATGAGACGGAAAGAAACATGTACGATGTTGGGATGACCGGAAAACACAATTCATCAAAACAAGAAAAAAGAAATTAATGATACATCGTTGAGGGTACAAAAGAATGTAACACCGTTATACATAAAGTGTCAATGAGAAAAGAATCACTTGGACTTTCTGACAGTTCCTTAAGCTGAAATCGCTGACCATCACTGGATCTTGAGTGGTCACTTGCCGATGGCCTGTCTACGTCATAGTTATGTTTATCGTCCGGACTCAATTCTGTACAATAATATTTGTTTATGATCGGCGTAATGCTTTTATGCTTTCTCACTGAACGCCAATATCTCAGTGTTTTGTTTCTGGCGTGCAGTAAAATCATTGTGCCCAGCAGGCTGAGCTATACCGGATGTTCACAGGGACAGAATTACCAGTATTAAAACTATTTAGGCTGAAGTTTATTTGGCCATCAACATTTTAGCTTGAACTGATTATGTAGATTTAATTTCACGGGCTTTTGATCTCGGTTTGTCCTGTTCATCTGTAGCGTGGAGGGGCTGTAGCCAATGTTCCATTTCGGGCTGGTACAGACAATAAATGCCCCTCCCTCTCCCAACAAAATCTGATCGTCACCAGGACCAGAATGTTCCCGAACCAGGACCTAGTCCAGGGGATGAGTGGAATTCGGAGAGAGAAGGGGGGGGGTAGGGGGGAGGGGAGGGGTTATGTTTTGGTAGTCGGAGACATAAATATTTCAGATAAGTCTAGACGCGGAAACTGAGCATTTAATGCGGTAAGTTACGACGTAGGTCGGGACGTAACTCATAAATCTATTTTTTCTGGCCCTGACGCCTATAACTTGCCGGGCACTTCCTCCGACATCATGTAGGCATTATCTGACAGAGTTGAGGGGGGGTGACGAGCTGACATAAAGACTCCGGGAAGCCACTGATGTCTAGATGGGCCGCTTCCAAGACGCGCTCGCTCAAACATTAATTTTATTTTTTTTTTCAAACGTCCAAATATAATTCAAGAGGTACTGAACATTGTTCTGAAACGCTCCGTTATATTTCAAAATAAAAGTTTAGTAACTACAGTGGTTACGATAATGAAAAACTGTTACAAAGTTTGCACCCTGAGGGGCCAGGGAGCGTGGTCACTGACCAGATCTTCACTGCTGCCCTGCACGGAGACAGGGCATCAACAGGCGATGTCTGGCGTGTATCTGTTCCAAATGTTCTCCTCCCTCACCCCTGTTCTTTAGTGTATCGATTATTCTACTCCCACATCTCAGTAACAAACATATTCCTTATTGCTCAGCTCTCTAATACAGCCCGAGTGTATAGTTTACGAGGCAGGGCCATGTTGCGTGGGATCTGCATAAACTCTGGGATTACTCACGGACAACTTCTCTGTTAACTATTTCCTCATCTGCCGCAGCTTTGATAGATTTACAGAATTCACTTCAAGCGATGAAGATGAAAATCTCTTTCATATATAGAATCCATCAGGGTAATTTCGTCAGCAGACTGAGTCATTCTATGGTCGCGCAGACAGAGGAACTCTGTTCTTTAGTTGGCTGAAGATTTACAGGCTCGTCTCACTTGCTGGAGCAACATAGACATAAGACTGCATTTGGGGAGTGGGGGAGGAGGGGGTGGTGGAAGAGGGCAGTCTGTCTGTTGCGTCAAGTATTACTTGGAAAGACACAAACGAACCAAGTCAGAAAAGGGAGAGCCACGTGGCATGCTATATGTACTATATCTGTTACATACAAATACAAGAAAACTCCTTTGTTATGAACAGGCTGGAGAACTAGGGAACAGATTTTTCTGAAACTTCGTATGAATGCGTAAAAGATCGCTGCCGACCACATGGGCTATTATTTTATAGGAGAATGCTATTCTATTGGGCAGGGCCGATAGGTGGTGGGAGGGAAATCCTAAAGCGTCTGTAAATAATAATAATAATAATAATATATTGCATTTATATAGCGCCCAACCCCGTCGATGACAAGCTCTGGGCGCTTTAACAAACTCTTACACACACACACACACACGCATACACAAAAGAAATTCAAAAATATTTACTATTGTTGCTGCCGAAAAACACCTAGCCTAGTTTGTCTGAAAGAAATGGGTCTTCAGATGGCGTTTGAAAGAACCAATGTCATTAATTTCCCTGGTTGTCTTTGGAAGAGTGTTCCAGATGGTAGGGCCAAGAAATGAAAAGGACTTTTCTCCTACAGTGGACAGATTCATTTTAGGTACTTTCAATTTTGTAGTGTCAGATGATGATCTTAGTTGACGAGATGGAACATAGTAATCAGTTAAATCAACTAGGTACGATGGAGCAGTATTATTGACACATTTGTGACAAATGGATGACAATTTGTACATTATTCTTTTCTCGACTGGCAGCCAGTGCAAACTCTGCAGAAGTGGCAGTGCTGGATCTCTTTTCTTTTTCTTCAAAACAAGTCTCGCTGCATTGTTTTGAGCAATTTGGAGTTTTCTAATATTTTTTTGTGAAATTCCAGCCAAAAGGGAGTTGCAATAGTCAAGCTTTGAAAGTACAAAAGAATTTACTAAAACAGCCGCAGTTTCAGTTGAAATAAGATGTCTGATTTTACCAATTTTCCAGATTTCCATGTATAGAATACGAATGAGGTGACTAACCTGAGATGACATAGAATGATTTGAATCAATGTAAACCCCTAGGTTTTTTACTTTTTTTGAAATTTCTATTGAATTAGTGCCAATTATCATCTCAGTTCTGTCCACTTCTTGCAGAACCCGCTCACGGCCTAATAAAATAACCTCAGTTTTATCCTCATTTAGTGCCAGTTTGTTTTGGTTCATCCAGCTTTTAATTTCTGTTATACAGTTTCCAGCCGGCTGCAGAAGGCTGTCAACATCGCATGGCAAGGCAGAACTGTAGAGCTGGGTATCATCAGCATAGAAATGATATTGTAAATTAAATTTCTTTATTTCATGTACAAGTGGAATAGTATAGATAGTAAACAAGATAGGACCAAGCACTGAGCCTTGTGGTACGCCATACTGAAGCATATAAGAAAAAGATCTTATTTTGTTGGTTACAACAAATTGGTGGCGATTTGACAGGTAAGATTCGACCCATTTAAGGGCGACCCCTCTGATTCCAAACGATGTTTCTAGCCTTCTGAGCAGGATTTCGTGGTCGATGGTGTCGAACGCTGCTGATAGATCCAACAAATTTAGCAGAGTAATATTTCCAGAATCTGCCTTTACTAATATGTCATTAATGATTCTTAATAGTGCAGTTTCAGTACTGTGGTTACTTCTGTAAGCAGATTGAAATGGTTCCAACAGGTCATTATGTCTCAAATGACACATTAGTTGTTGTAATATCACCTTTTCAAGGATTTTTGAAAGAAAAGGAAGGTTTGAGACGGGTCTATAATTTTTCAACATGTTTTGATCAAGAGTCGTTTTTTTCAAAAGTGGTGTTACCCAAGCTGTTTTAAAATAATCAGGGACAGACCCACTTAAAATAGAGTTGTTTATTATTTTTGTAATAGTTGGAACCAGTTCACCAATACAAGATCTAACCAAAAATGTAGGAATAGGATCGAGGTCACAACATTTTGATGGCGATGCCATGATGATAGATTTTACAGATTCATTCGACACAACACCAAAAGTGTCTATAGGATTTCCCTGAAACTCATCAAAATGATCAATGGCATCAAAACTGTCAAGATTTTCTCGGATAGTTGTAACTTTTTTATCAAAATAATCAGCAAAAACATTGGGCAACAAATTGTTCTCGTAAATTGTGGGTCGAGGTGTTTCCTTTCTTTTCCCTGTGAGTTCATCACAAATACTAAAAAGTTCCTTACAAGATGTAGAATTTTGAAGTTTAGTGACATAGAAGTCTTGTTTTGCAAGTTTAATAACACATTTCCATTTGTTCTTCTGGTGTTTGAAAATGTCCTTGTGGACTGTAAGACCTGTCTTTAACCATTTCCTTTCTGCTTTGCGACATTCTGCTTTGGCTGCTTTGACATCTAGGGTGTACCATGGAGCGAACGGTCTGTTGGAGATTGACTTGGTCTTGATAGGTGCATGTCGCTGTAGTAGATCTTGCTGGATGTTATTATAAGATGTGATGTCGCCTTCAAAGTTCTCGAGAGCATTGGCCATTTCCGTCTTGAAGGCATTGATGTCGATACCTTTTATGTCTCTGGACGACACAACTTTTTTGATGATATTTGGCTTTGCGAAATCAATATCGAGTACGATGGTTTTATGATCCGAAATGAGTTTTTCTAGGACGGCGGTGTTGGTGAAGGTGCTCAAGGTTTGTTTGATGATCACTAAATCTAAGATGTGACCAGCTCTAGGCACTCCATTGGGAAAATCTAAAGATAGTTTCAATGTGTAGCTTATGATCTCCTTGAACAATAAAACAGAGTTGTCATTTGTAAATTTGCACATTCCTCGTAAACTGCTGCTGTTGTTTGTTTGTTTTTTATGGATAGTTTATTATGCAGCAAAGATTTCCTTCCTGGAATTTTTTTTAGGGGGGGGGGGGGGGGTACAAAAGTCGTTTTTTTTCCTTGTGTGCAATGATCGAATGCAGTCACTCGCACCATTTACTCTCATTTTCTCATGAAATTAAAACAGCTTACACAAAAAATGTGCAACATTTGAAATGACAACACTGGTTAGTTGTGACTGTAATCTGTGTTAGAGCTTGCATGCACAATAAAGACGCACACAAAGATTTTCCCCTAGGGATGCGTGGCGGAATGACAAGCCACTGCTTTGATTCTACCAGGTACGAGGAATAATTCCCAGGATGCGCGATGAACCAGAACTATTGTTGCGGACAGTGGACACCACAACCGTGTGTACGTTGATTGAACACGAAATTCTCGGTGCGTACTGAATCTTGCCGTGCGGATAAGGATTTATAGGCCTTGCATTCTGCTCTGACGTGTCAACTCCACTTTTCACACTACCAAACCATCTAACTCTCGTTGATATGAATAGGTATCATGCTAGTCACGGCAACAACGAAACCATTGCAACACCAGAAAGACACACACACACACAAATCATCCTCCTCTTCCTCATCATCATCATCACCCGGCATCACTAACTAATCTGAAATATATTTTGTTTCTCATTTATGCCTGACGAAAAACTGAACCAGAATAAAAGTTCTATTAGTTCAATGCGTGTGAACAAAATGTTTTCTTTTCAGAGTCATGAATGTCCCTGCATTGTCAAACTCTTGTCACGTGGAGAATATTGGCTGTCACGTAAATGTAGAGCCTCTGGAATGTATTACACTGCAGGGTAGGCAAGTTCAGGGGATGAGCTGGACAAAGTAGGACTTTCAGAGATACGGTCTTGTACTCTTTGAAGGCGGTCACGGTATGATTCTAAACGTCACATTGTGGGCTGGCAAATCTGTCTTTCTATCTATCTATCTATCTATCTATCTATCTATCTGTCTGTCTGTCTATCTATCTGACCCTGGAAAAAGCAAACTGGACACACAGACAGAACGTTCAGGCGATGATTTCCCCATTGTTCTCTCTCTGAACAGCTTTATGTCTCTGCATGTCACACTGACCCTATTTGTATGGTGACTTACGGGCACAAACATTTAAAAAACAACAACAACAACACAAAATGAGCACAATTTTGTTGATCGTGTGGAAAGTTCAACTCACTTGCCACACCAGTTTATGAACCAAAGTATTGGCTGGGATATCTCCGTGCTGTAACACGACACAATTGAGAAATCTAATGATGAACTTGAAGGAAATAAATAAAGGCAGCGATGATTCATAAGGTCAGAAGCAGACAGACAAACAGACAGACCGAGAGACAGACAGAAAGTGAGAGAGACACTCACACACACAGAAAGAGACAGAGAGAGAGAGAGTGAAAGAGACAGATAGACAGACAGAGAAAGAAAGAGAGAGAGAGAAAGAAAGAAGCCATTGAGGGACTGGATATTAAACTACATAAATTATAATTGGGGACTTGTTTGTCCACCAGTGCGTAAACCTGTCTGGAGTTGGTGGGGTCAAATGAAACCTGGGCCAGACGTGCGACTGAAGTTATTGCCCTTCATCCAGACGTACAGACAGATCGACAGACGCCAACGGTGGAGGGGGGGAAACAGAGACCGGGTGGGGGGGGGGGGGTGGAGAGAAGGGGTATTCTGTCGCGTTACGGCAAAAGTCCATACGCGCCAATCTAGACAAAATTCACTATTTAAATTCACTTGGAATAAAATAGATAATAATTATGATAGATAAGATAAGATAAGATAAGAGCCACGTTATTAAATCCCATGAGGGAAATTCACATCCACAGAGCGTGCAAGAGCACATAGTCATGGTACACACATACAACACGCCATTACATACACAATCATAATATCATAACTCCAGTAACAGGCGTGCTACGACATCAGGTAATGTGGCAAGGAACCTTTGTACAATATGGCACACATCTAGCTATCATCTCTTGTTGAGGAGAATTACGGAGGGTAAAAACCATCCGCTGCGTCTTTCTGCGCTAAATCTTTCCATTTGAGTTAAAATTTTGGAAGATAAATAGTTTTTTGGGGTCATCACCAAACGAACATTGAAGACAGAACAAAGTAAATATTTTTGGCGTCCCCTGTACAAGATTCGGTATGATTTCACGGCTGTGTGGCTCTACTAGAATAGATGATTTCCTAAACCTGAGGGACGGGGGTGGGTAGGGGAGTAAGCTCAGCCAAGACCAGAACATTCTGGAAAAGCAAGCCAGGCAGGGGCGAAAGGACTAAAAATCAGTCTGAAGTGACAGGAAGATTGAAAATATTGGATCGGGAAGTGATGGCGGCAGAAAGCAAAAGTAGAGAGATCTAGACTGGTTGTGATTGGTGGAGAGATGGAGTGGGATGGATGGATGGATGGAGGGGCGGGGGGGGGGGATAGGGCAGAGAGGAGAGGGTAGCAGGACAGGCAGGAGCGGGATAAAAAGAAGGAGCCGAGGACAAAACGCCAACGAAACGAAATATCTATTTAATGAAGAGATCGGGAAGACAGAGAGTCAGAAGGAAGGATGGGGTAAATGGAGACAATGTAGATGGAAATAATGGGGGAAATGTAGAAATAGTGAATAATGGACAACTGACAGACAGAATGGAGTGGACGGGAAGGCTTTTTGTTTAAATACGTCTTGGCGAGAGAAGCAGAGAGAGACAGACCGATGCTAGATGGACTGACAGAGACAGAGGCAAAGAAACACACGGAGTGAGAGAGAGAGAGAGAGAGAGAGAGAGAGGGGGGGGGGGGGGAAGAAAGAGAGTCTGGGTGACAGAAGACAGACAGACAGAGACAAAGAAGATGAAAGGAAACGAATAAAGTCTGCCACTGGAAAGAAGGCAAGAAAGCAAGAAGATAGCCAGGTAGTGTTTGTTTTTGCCGTAGCTATTTCTAAAGATCCGCCAAAGTTGTGTTTGTTTCGAGTCGTGCTGGCCAAGCTGGCAACTGGTGGCATTGGCAGACGGCAAACATTTGTCTGGGTGGGGACTAGAGGCCAGGGGACCCAGTGTGGGGTCTGCCAAACACGTGAAGCACACGAGACTCCTGCGCCGAGTTTTTTAATGGTACGAAAATGTCACTCAAAGTGCAAACTTTCAAATTCAAGATGTATCTATTCTTAGTCTACACGCACAAGACAGGCTGTTAGCAGCCGTGGGTTTGTGTTATGTCACTGGCGTGGTACCAGCCCAAATAGTACGTTACATCCAGTCCCGAGTTCTGTCCTCAGGCAAGTGACAAATGTAGTATACTGCATGATGCAGCCTTTAAACAATCAACTGTAGGAACGCTAAACACGACAACATAATTAATTACTCTGTCATCAGTTTGTAAATGACTTCGGTATGAAATTACCATGCCTGACAAGCGATGACTACAAAATGTTCTAACACTAGACACCTGATATATACATGTACATGACTAGGGCTCGCACAAGCGTGTTTTAATAGACAGGTTTTGTTTCATACACTAAAAGGACCACTTTTCTCATATCCCAGACAGACAGACAGACAGACAATGCACTGAAGCAATGATTCATTTCTGTGTCTACAATAGCTAGCCAGGGTCAACAACAACAACAATTGCATACATGTGTTACAGATCACAGGGTAAGAAATAATAAAGAAATGTTACAATAATTTGGTAACGAACGGGAAAAACAGCAAGACAAACTTTCCATCACAGGGAACTTCGTCAGGAAAAAAACAAACAAAACTCACACAATTGTAATCCAATTTTTTTGTAAAAAGTCAAAAAATCTTGTTCGCTTTTTTTTTTTTAGTATATAACAAGCTGGCTGGGTGTAGGATGGAGTCGAGTGGTCTCCGCGGGTTTTTTTTTAAAGTCATATTTCAAATGGCGGCAAGGACGATACTGATACTGACACCATTAATGTCTTCGGGTCTCGCAGCGATCAGCACGTCTATAAATATCCGCAAACTGTATTATAATCATAAATATTTGCAGAAGTACATAGTGCAGGAATCGGATACATGAACTCCCCCAAGCTTGACGCGATCTCTTAGCGTAAAGGAATATCTTCAGTACACAAAACATACATGCACTTTTGAATTTACACGCCAAATTTGTCAGATTCGACACCAGTTTTCTCTAACTTAATATGTTGTGGAATAAATCTACAGAAATATTTTAAAATGCACGAGAATTATGGCTTGTGACAGCTTGTACTTGCTGGTATAATACAAAGCTTCCCCCCTCCCCCCACCCCCCAACAATACAGACCCCGCCCTACACATCCAGCATCCTTAAACAGTTTACAACCGCATTTCAACACACACACACACACACACACACACACACACACACGATTACAATATGCAAGATCACAACAAACTCCATACTCAATATGATCATTTTTCCTAGTAGTGCATAATATTATTTTGATATTGCCATTGATATCTATGGAGATAACCCGAGACTCCATATACAATATACATGCTTTAGACACTTTTCAGATTACATTAGCGCACAGAATTGCTTGGTAGGGTAAATTTCAGCGTAAACTTGCTCGTAGGTAAATCCATCTGTATGCTAGGTACGTATTTACATGGATTTATCAGTGCTTTCATTCGGATTCTTTGTTGTCTTGCCAGTCTTAGAGAAGCAATTAAAGACTGAACATTTGAGACATGCCATAACAAATAGTTGTAATCTGAAACCTCACCCTTAAATGAATTTTCATTTCATACCTTTTTGTGTCTTCTTAAAGCAGACATGCAGGCAGACTGTCTTTGTTGTATGGTTATGTAGGAGAGATCGATCGATCTATCTATCTATCTATCCATCCATCCATCCATCCATCCATCCATCCATCCATCCATCCATCCATCCATCCATCTATCTATCTATCTATCTATCTATCTATCTATCTATCTATCTATCCATCCATCCATCCATCCATCTATCTATCTATCTACAGCTGAGAAGGTATCAAACAATGCCATAAAGGAAAAAAACCTCGGCCGATGACATACACAGGTGATGACGTCATGGTGACATGGCCAGCACGTGCTACAATGTGTTGAGCTATTCACTGACACGCACGAGCCGTGCAATCTCTAATTACGAGCAAACACTGCGGTTTTCGGGTGTGCTAAAGGACAGGAAACGGGGGGGGGGGGGGCGATGGCTTCTCACTGGGGCTGGGGAATGGCGAAGGGGGGGGGGGGGGTAGGAGAAACAATACCGTGACTTAGTGTAGAAACGTTCAAATGAGTACAGGTGTTGGCAGATATGTGGTGACCTAGTGACTTGGCGAGTGGAGACATGGTAGTCTGGCCCTGGGGGCGGAGGGGGGGGGTGAGCCCTGTCACGAGTGGAGTGAGTGCAATTAAGGGGATTGCTACAGAGCGGGTGTAGAGTAAGAAAGGCTCACAGTAGACAGCAAGTTAAGCGTGCTGTTGTGAGTAGTGGGGGGGGGGGGGTCTGAAGGAGGCGAAAGCGCTGTATAACTATCACTGCAAGTTAGAAGGTCCTAGGGAGCGGATCTGTGAATAATAGCCCATCGGGCAGGGATAAAAGGAAGCAGTCGAGAAGACTAGTGAGAGTCTTTCCAGTTATGACTGGTATGTAGAATGTTGATTGATTATTATGATTGATGTATTATATTATATTCGTCTATTACCATGATGTAAATAAGTATATGTGAGGAATGTGGAAGTCCTTGATATTGGATATAGCAATGTGCGCCATGAGCGATAGATGAAAGTGAGTTCATGGATTTGTAGCGCGAGTGAGTAGTGTGTACTCCGATGGAAGTGTGTTACCGTAAGATGTGTGGTGAGTGAAAGGTGAACTAGTGTGTGTACGTTTCATGGGTTGTAAGGAGAGGTGGAGTGAATAGAAATGGTAGGGTATTATACCAATGTAATATTATTCTTGTAGGTGTCGGGGACGGGCCGCAGAGCCACCTCGATGAGCACAGGGGATAGGCCAGCATAGGGCCGGAGGCCGCACATAGGCCAGAAGTGAGGCTGTCAGTACAGGACAGTAGAGGCACATAAAGTCGTGGCAGTCAGGCCACGGACAGGGACGTAGATATGAGAGTGAATGAGATACTATATTGTTGCCATGTTGATGGCTATGGAATTACTAATGTGTTATTGCCCTGCTGAGGTGCTAGGGGAGTGTTAAGGGGTATGATAATAGGAAGGTGATATTGAGAGACTGCGGTGCCGGTGAATCATTAATGTACTATTAAGACCCTGAGGGGAGAGGCTGAGGCCGAAGTGCCTTTAGGAGTAACTACCGGATTGTGGATCCGAGGGAGCGTGTGTGGGAGAATAAGGCCGTTGTACGGCAGTCATTTCAATAATATAATATATGTAATTGCGCTATTATATGTACAATTATGTTTAATAAATGTGTGAGTCTGATGGATTGTTCTGTTAAGTGTTAGCTTGTTTGTTCGTGATTGTTGTCCTGTCATAACTTATTACATCTCCCAGTCTGGGATTTGTGACAAGCCCCACAGGACACGTGAAAGGAGTGAGAGAAAGAAACAGCAAACGACAGCAGGGGAGAATATGGACGATCCAGACTCGTTGCAAGATGAATATCCAACACAGTTGAAGTGATTTTTTTCAATGAATGACTTGATTGATTGACTGAATAATTGATTAAATGACTGACTCAAAAAAGGGAATGAATGAAGGAGGGTACGCGGAGAGAGTGGATGAATGAAAGAGTGGGGTAACGACTCGACTTAGTGAGGGGATGAGTGAGTGATTAAATGAAGAATGAGTGAGTGAATGAATGAGAAAGTTGACCGTTGAGGGATTAGCGAGTCAGTGAATGAATGCATGTATAAATGAATGAGTAAGTAAACGACTAAACATAACAATATTCAGTGTATCATTGACAATATCCAAAAGTTTCAGCATAACAGACACACAAATGGTCAGACAAACCCCCGAGTGAGCCACAAAGGAATGAAAACAAACCGCCCCTAAAGCGGTGAAATGGAGCCAATTTATCCAACATTACAAACACTTTAGATTTACTCACGTGTAAGGAAATTCGATAACACGCAAAAACCACGAGCGCTGGTAAGTGTTCTTCAGTTGTATGCTTGTCACAGTGAGCACGTTTGTTTTCAAATTGTTTACATTTCTGGGCCGTTATAATCCTTGTGTCCCGTGCACTCGGAGAGGTCTCTAATATTGTAAATGGTCTGAACTCAAGAGAGAGAGAGGGTGTGTATTTGGGGAGGACTCCGGTGTGTCCCTCTCTCCCGTACAGCGGCCAGGGGATCCCACAGACCACAGATATGGGCCACATTCAGACAATTTCGGCAGTTTGGGGAAGGATGGATCGATATGAGATAGACAGAAGGTAGTAGTGGAAAGGGAGGAGTGTAGGGTGGGGATGTTAACCTGGGTGTGCGTTTGACCTTGTGGTTATGAATTAGAGAGAGCGTGTGTGTGTGTGTTGTGAATGTATGAATGGATGTAATGACAATATTTGTGTGTGTGTGTGTGTGTGTATGTGTGTGAGAGGGAGAAACCGAGACAGAGGGACAGACAAGGGCAGACAGAGAGTGAGACAGACAGAAAGACAAAAGAGAGAGACAGACAGACAGGCGAAGAGAGAGAGAGAGAGAGAGAGGCGGGCAGAGTGAGAAAGACAGACAGGCAGGAGAGAGGGAATGAGAGAGACCGAGAGAAAGAACGAAGGAGAGAGCGAGGGGGAAGACAGAAAGTATGAGAGTGAGACAAAGGGAGAAGAGGATGCCAGAAATACAGAGGGAAAATTTAGTGGAAAAACAACAACAACAACAACAACAACAACAACAACAACAACATCAACAACAACAACAACTACAACAACAACAACAACAAAAACAACTACAACAACAACAACAACTACAACAACAACAACAACAACAACTACAACATCAACAACAACAAAAACAACAACAACTACAACAACAACAACTACAACAACAACAACAACAACAACAACAACAACAACAACAACAACAACAACAACAAAAACAACAACAACTACAACAACAACAACAAAAACAACAACAACAACAACAACAACTACAACAACAACAACAACAACAACAACAACAACAACAACAACAACAACAACAACAACAACAAACAACAACAACAACCACAACAACAAACAACAACAAACAACAACAACAAACAACAACAACAACAAACAACAACAAACAACAACAACAACCACAACTTTGCTTATAGTTTTTCACTACATAAAAGCAAAAAGGACGAAAACTTGGAATATTGTGTGAGTGTGTACATGTACGTTTGTGTGTGTGTGTGGGGGGGGGGGGGTGGGGTTGGGGGCGGGGTGAAACAGGAAAAAAGACGTGGACATTAATTTAGAAGTTTTTGTAGCCAGGTTGTCTGTGTTGGAACATCTCACGATGAAGTTGGCCTCTGGGTTCATACTGCTTTTGTGTGTGTGTGTGTGGAGGGGGGGGGAGGTACAGAGAAAAGGGGGAAGGGTGATAAAGTATGGGGGACGGGGGGGGGGAGAAGATGGAGGGCATTTGCCAATTTTCGTTCATTAATAATTGCCTTTGGCTGTCAGAATGGATGTACAGAAAAAAGTGACGCTAAAAATGAGTTTATGTATGGTAGACAGACGGGCCGTTGTGCTTTTCTTCCCCCGTTCGTTCATCTGCTTGGCGCTGGGTGGATGAAGTTGGAAAGTACTTTTGTCATTCAAATTTTCTACTGTCTGATTTCTCTTTCTTTGTGTGAGATAGACAGTTGAATGACTACAGAGACCGATGTACAAAAGTAGGCTGTAGTGGCTGGAATAGAGTGCTATGATAGGTTTAGACAAGTGTGTTAGAGGGATGGTTGGTCTGTAGATCAGGGTACAGCTGTGGTGCAGCCAACCTGTAGCAGAACTAACTGGTGATGCAACTAACCCGTGGTACAACCAAAAGTGATAGGCCCAACCCCGTGGTAGAACCAACCTTGTAGTGATGCCAACCCGTAATAAAGCCAACCCTGGAGTGAAATCAACCCGTGATAGAGCTGACCTTTATTACAGCCAATCTGTAGTGAAACCAATCCGTGGTACAAGCAAAAATGATAGGCCCAATCCCAAGGTAGAGCCAACCCTGTAGTAGAGCCAACCCATAATAGAGCCAACCTGTAGTAGAACCAACCCCTGATAGAGCCAGCCCGTAGTTGAGCCAACCCGTAGTAGAGTCAACCTCTGATAGAGCCAACCCGCACTAGAGCCAACCCAGAGTAGAGCCAAACCCTGATAGAGCCAACCCGTAGTAGAGCCACCCCAGAGTAGAGCCAAACCCTGATAGAGCCAACCAGTGGTAGAACCAACCGTCAGACAGTCAACCCATAGTCAATACAAACGTGGTAGATCTAACCAGTAGTAGAGCCAACCAGTAGTAGAGCCAGCCCGTGGTCAAGCCAACCAGTAGTAGAGCCAGGCCGTAGTAGAGCCAACCAGTAGTAGAGCCAGCCCGTAGTCAAGCCAACCAGTAGTAGAGCCAGCCCGTAGTAAAGCCAACCAGTAGTAGAGCCAGCCCGTAGTAAAGCAAACCAGTAACAGAGCCAACCCGTAGTCAAGCCAACCAGTAGTAGAGCCAGCCCGTAGTCAAGCCAACCAGTAGTAGAGCCAGCCCGTAGTAAAGCAAACCAGTAACAGAGCCAACCAGCAGTGGAACTATCACTGTGGTAGAGCCAACCCGTAGTAGAGACAAGTTTAATTGCATGCAGGATTCCTCATGTGGTAGGATGTTCGTCTTCCGAGCAGAAGTTTATAGGTTCGACTCCGACTTCCTGCCGTTCTCTTTTCGCACTCCTTTTATTTTGCATGTTTCAGGGACTCCCGCGTGTGTGTGCGTGCGTGCGTATGCTTGTGTGTGTGTGTGTGCGTGTGTGCGTGCGTGCGTGTGTGTATGTGCGTGGAGCCTTCTGTTTGACACAGGGTGTAAAATAACATAGTCAAGATGACACCAAAACTGATGTGTCTAGTGGCTTGTCCGGCTTTTTCTGCCTCTGTCTCTTCCTTCATCCTTTTTTTTTCTCCCTCTCCCTCCTTCATTTTTCTCCTCCCATTCTCTCACTCTCCCCCCCCCCCCCACCCCCCAATCTCTCTCTCCGTCTCTACCTTTCCCTGGCTCTATGCGGGTATCCAGCAACATGATGAAGATGATCCCAACCCCCCAGGGAATGCCCGACCCACTCTCCAAAAACTGGCACTCCGTGGCTTTTTCAATTGGCAGGTCCAGTAATCGGCAGCCAAAAAATTGGACTTCTCCATCATGATTTTCTGTCTCTGGGGGTATCGATACAGATTTGATCTTTGACGTATTCATAACGATGATAATTTGATGTAATAAAAACCTAACTCCAGATTGGTGTCAGTCAATTCTGCACGGATTCACTTGAAATTTTCAACACAGTTTACTTTCAAACTGAAAATTATTCTTCCAAAACTGAGAAGGCCCCAGATTGTCTACGAATTTTTAGAAAAATAATTTTTCCGATAATTTTGTTGCCAAAGATGTTTGAAAAAATAAATAAAGAAAGAATTTATTTGCATGGCAGGTTGTAGTTGAGTCTTGGCATCTGTGTCGTGCATGGCGAGGGTGCCAGTGGCAGGTTCATCCCGGACAACGATGGATATCTCAGTTAACTATATTGTTCATGGGCGTCAGTGGTATTTCTCACATGATAAGCCAGAGCTGAACAGCGACCAGAACTCCTTATTTTCTCTGTTCGGCTTTGTCTGTGGACCACGGTCCCCTAGCATCAGGTAGAATATTATATACAGTATAACTTCAATATGAGGACTACAGGGGAAGAACGTCAGTCGACACAAAATGCATGTTCTATGGTTACATCCTCCTCCCCCCCCCCCTCCCTCCCGAGTTCTTAGCTAATATCTTCAGCTTTGTTCCTCTCATACCGATTAAGCGAAAAACCACCGTTGTCCAGCTGTAGGAGCAAACTAGTTTCTATTTTCAACCAATGAACTTCCAAACTTTAAAATGTGAATTTCGCCAAACCTTCACTTTGTGGCAACTGACGCTTTTCTCTTGTAGTCTTCATTATGGTATGCGATTTCTTCGGAGATCGGTTCAACACAACAAAGACAATTGGCCAGTACTACTGTAATAATGGCGGTCTTGCTGTCTGTGACCTGGTGACGTAACTTGTAATAAAGCGCTGGGTCCTGCCGTGCGAACAAACACATTCTGTCCGTCTTTAAAGATTCTCTTCAAACTTGAGGAACTCTACAACAACTGGCGGCCAAGGCTCTAACTGAGGATGTTATGTGGCTTACAAGAGCTCTCATGCCATGCAATATCTGAAGCAAGAGTTAGCTTCCCCCAGCTGTCACAGCTAGGCTCCAAGGGGGATCATTCAACGAGAAGAAAATCAATGAATTGCTTTTTCTTTCTCTTCCATAGTGAGTTCATGAATTTTAACTTGACCGATAAGCGTAGGGGTGCCAACCATAGCTGTGGGTGTTTATACACAAAACATGGTACTGTCGTGCTATCTTTGGATAACTTGAACAATTCTGTTTGATAGTAAGAAAAGAAGATATGAATCACTTTATGATCCATGAGGGAAATTCATTTTCACACACCATGATTCAAACATTGTATGTATTGAAACATGAACATGACATAATAACTCAATAACAGACAACAAATGGAATGTATTATAAGACGCTTGATGTCCTTTCACACTAGTTTCAGGAAGAAAGTGAATTTTGAGTGGACATGTCGGGACAAGACACGTCATGAACAAATCTAGAACAACAGAATCGTAGAGTTTTTGGGTTTCGATTAAACACACTTTCTGTCCATCTGTCGTGTAAATTATCAAGTGACATTTTCCTCATGCCACCAGAATTTCCTATGTTTGCTGAGCTACAGGAAGCGTCACCAACTCATGATATTTTACATACTGAGCTAAAAAGTGAAGAATATACCCAAACTTCTGGAGTTGTGTGACGCCATGTGAGCTCAGAGATGACAAGGGTTAAACATTGCTGGAATTTCAAATTTGCACCAGCTGCAGTCAGGGGACATACATAAAGTACGTACGCTCGGAAAGGTGTATGTGTGTGGGGGTGGGGGTGGGGGGGGGGGGTCCTCACCGTGCAAAAAAGCGTACGTGAGGAGAGGAGTGGAATGTTGAGGAATGGAATGTTGAGGAGTGGAGTGTTGAGGAGTGGAATGTTGAGGAGTGAAATGTTGAGGAGTGGAATGTTGAGGAGTGGAATGTTGAGGAGTGGAATGTTGAGGAGTGGAATGTTGAGGAGTTGAACGTTGAGGAGTGGAATGTTGAGGAGTGGAACGTCGAGGAGTGGAATGTTGAGGAGTGGAATGTTGAGGAGTGAAATGTTGAGGAGTGGAATGTTGAGGAGTGGAACGTCGAGGAGTGGAACGTCGAGGAGTGGAATGTTGAGGAGTGGAATGTTGAGGAGTGGAATGTTGAGGAGTGGAATGTCGAGGAGTGGACTGTTGAGGAGTGGAATGTTGAGGAGTGGAATGTTGAGGAGTGGAATGTTGAGGATGGAATGTCGAGGAGTGGAATGTTGAGGAGTGGACATAAACTGTACAAAACTGTGCTCGTAAATTTAAAAACTTTGGTTTCATTGATATATTTTATTTATATTTACAAAGGACCACGGGCGATGTGGCTCGTGAAACAATCAAACAGATCTGGCAAAATGTCACTGAAACTTTTGAACCATCCAGGTTTTGGGCATGGACATTCACCATTCTACCGGCTGTGCGCTCCTACAAGAGGGTGTGGGGGGGGGGGGTGAAGCCAAACCATGAAAAGGACACAAATGGGGGGGTGGGCTAGGGTCATATATGCCCAAAAATGGAGTTTAATTACCTTTTTGGATGGCTCCTAAGTGAGAATATTGTCTACTTGTACACTGTGATGTACACATCTCAATAGAGTGGGACTGTGTACGTGCCAAAACCTGCTGCCCGGTATGGGATGACCTCCCATTTCTCTCTGTTATAATAATGAACGATTTCTTCTGCGCTGGTGTCAGCTGGATTTTCTTGCGGCATTTTCTGGTTAAATCACTTTCTTCCTGCATAGTGGAGTAAATGTCGTTGTTCTATATTACATGTATTTTCTTACTGTGATTGTCGTCCGTATTATTGTTATTGTCGCTGGCTTTATTAATGTCGTTGTTGTTGTGTGAGGGAAGGTTTGATCAACTCCAGTGTGTGTGTCTGTGTAAAGAGAGGGGGGGGGGGTACGGGAGAGGAGAGGAACACCAGAGTTAGGACGGAAATTCCGTTGTTTCAGGATGAAAAGCGGAGATGTCAGATCATAAACCATCAGGTTTCCGTGATGTCACGTGATCCCTGCACACAAACTCTGGGCTGCAAAAAAAAAAAAAAAAGACAAAAACCTCCAACATGTCAGCACTGACCTACAGTTTCTCATCTTCTCCTGCCCCACAAGCCAAACTCCCCGGCGTTGATCTGCTAAACTCTGGGTTTAAGGCAGGTTTATTAATAGATCAGGCTGGGGGTAAAAAGCGCGGATTTTCTGGTGTAAAAACTTAACGATCTTGTAATTGCAGGGGGAAATCTGGGCAGTTTGAGCGGTGACATCGGCTAACTCGCTCTTTAATTTCTTTCTCTCATCTCTGATTTATCCCGGACGTTCAGCAGGAGAGGACAATTGCCTTCTCTCGCGTGCAGTTGTGCCCCTTTGCCCTAATCACCAGTATAGTCAATGGAGCTGCATAAAAATACGAATGACATGTGCTGTTTAGCAATAAATACACGGGATTACTGGATTATTGAATGTCCATCGTGGCTGAAATCTGCATGATCAGCTGGGTAAACGGGCTGGCTAATGAAGGACACACAGGGCCGGGTCGGCTCGGAAGATGGCCAAAGTAGTGCTCACTTCCTGTAGCCTGGGATTTTATCGACTTGCTAAACGTTACATGTCATGTCGTCGTTACAGACCGTAACTGCAGTGGACATTGCGGCGCCTAGAACGTTCTGTCACCGTGATCTGGCCAGTGGCTAAATTCATAAACCGGAAACCAGCGCTATCCCTTTTTATTAGTCTGTTGTTATTGCGTTGTCCCCTACAGTAACTTCGTAGCACGATGAAACCTTAACTGAAAAGTGCAAAAGGTTTTATTGACTGTTGTAGGAGTCGTTGTTGGGCTTAAAATTGTTACGTCTAATGTAAAACCGCTTTTAGAATTCCTACATTCTGTTCTATGCCATTATTCTTTGTCGGTTTTTTTGTTTGTTTTGTTAGCGTGACCAGTGTCCAGTGAGCCTTGAAGCTTTAGAATCGTAGATTCTGGACCTGATTTAAGCCCGAATGGGCCCACTTTGGATTCTACTCTGGCCTACAATTATTAATTTAGCAGAGACTCCTGGGTTTTTCCGACACGCGTGAGAACTTGCAGACCTCATAAATCCATGGTTTCACCACTCTGTGTGTCTGTGTGTCTGTGTCTGTGTGTAGGTGTGGCATGGCAAGGACACAACGATTGACACTGCAGTAATCCAGCTCACGTTCATTGTCCAGCAAGAATTTCCAACTTACACTCAACACTCATCATTGTGTTCAGCTCTTTATTTCAGGAGGTGTCGCTGCCCCTGGCATTTACACCTCTATTTCTTGTTGTGGTTGTTTTTTTTCTTGTTGTGGTTGGGATTCGTTTTTACAATTTTGCCCGGCCTGCTCTTTTTGATTTCCAACTGCGAAGATACCTTTAACGTGCGCAACGTGCGCACGGGGCCTCCGAATTTTTCGTCTTTATCCGAGAAGACTAGGTGCTCGATCTCACCTACCGCAGGATCAGGGACAGGAAAGTATGAGAAAATCCCAAAATTCCAACATGCCTGCACCAATCCCGGCACCTTGGGCACGAGGCGCCAGCACCTTGTGTCTAGGCCACCGAGTCCCCCAAACACTGATCATTGCTTTTGCACATTTGCATAAATAACTATCTATCTGTCCATCTGAGATAAGATAACAATGGAATACGAGAAAAGCATTATTCATCTCTGGAGGAAAGTCTCATGTAAACATTGCTGGAGTAAGCGCGAGCTTTAAGTGATATAAACAAAGCCAGCTGACCCACTGATCAGCTGCTTCCATAGATATAATACAATGTACATGGCTGCTTCCATAGATATAATACAATGTACATGGCTGCTTCCATAGATATAATACAATGTACATGGCTGCTTCCATAGATATAATACAATGTACATGGCTGCTTCCATAGATATAATACAATGTACATGGCTGCTTCCATAGATATAATACAATGTACATGGCTGCTTCTTACTGAATAAAACACAGGCAGAGCCTCCAGCCGGCCCCCTTCCCTTCCCACCCTTTCCGACTCATCTCGGAGGGCGAATACCTTCTGAACTAAATTCGTAGTTCACAAACTGATTGTTGAGTAACTGAAAATCTAGAAAAGATACCAAAATCTTGTCTACAGCGGGCAGGGCTTAGAAAGTTGGGATCACCCGAGGGAACTGAATATTTCTGTCTGTCTGAATCTGGTGATTTTACCCAAATCCTAACCTTCATTTTAACTCCTGGTCCTGCTCAAAACCTTGCAGACTGCCCGTTGTAGAACTGTCATCTTTTGCCTGGTTGATACGCCCACCACCTCCCCCTCCCCCCTCACACACACATACCTTGTCCCCTGTTTCTCCTTTCTTCCTCTCACCAGTTTCATTTTTCTGCCTTCTTCCCGTCTTTCTTTTCTTCATCTGTACCTTCTCGTCATACTAACGAATTCTTTTCTTCATCTGTACCTTCTCGTCATACTAACGAATTCTTTTCTTCATCTGTACCTTCTCGTCATACTAACGAATTCTTTTCTTCATCTGTACCTTCTCGTCATACTAACGAATTCTTTTCTTCATCTGTACCTTCTCGTCATACTAACGAATTCTTTTCTTCATCTGTACCTTCTCGTCATACTAACGAATTCTTTTCTTCATCTGTACCTTCTCGTCATACTAACGAATTCTTTTCTTCATCTGTACCTTCTCGTCATACTAACGAATTCTTTTCTTGTACTGCACAATAATTACATTTTCTCCTTCAAATTCACTCTTTCTTTCCATCTTTTCCTTCTCCCTCTGCTGCCAAATTGTCTTCTCCACTTTCTCCATTTGAGTACCTTCTCAGTTTGTATGTTTGTTTGTCTATTATATTGGGCTATAACACTACCGTCTGGCCCAGGTTTCTCAAGCCTTTTAAGGTCGTCCTGGGTGCAGTCCAGCTGTAGTTGTCTGTTCAGGTTCCATTTTTCTATTTCCCGTCGCATCCCCCGACGCAAGATGAATTTTCTGTCTGACAAGTATTAAATATTTTTGCTAGCACATACTTTATCATTGACAACCGCTCTATTGTACCGCGGTGCTTTTGGGGGGGTTTCTGGCTGTGTCTATATGTGTGTGCACGAGAGACTGTGTGTGTGTTACGTGAGTGCATGCGTGATCGTAGAGGGGACAGGAGACATCCATAAAGAATGTGCAGACGGTTCGCCACTGCCCCCCCCCCCCGAGGTATGGGAAGCGGACACTGAGGAAGGTGGGGCTGTTCTGTAAAATGTACGTACGTTCTCAATTACGATAAGGAATTGAAAAGTTAGTTTTACCTATATTTATTGTTTTTCCAACAAGATAGGGCTAAAATGTAGGATTGTATAAATATCAAATATGGACTTTACGTTCCTAATGAAACATTCAAACCGTTAGTGCAAAACGTCATTTACAATGCAGACCGATCGTTTCTAACTTAGTACACTCAGTATCTACTCTCGTCATAATATCTCGGAAGTTCATGTTAGTTATCGGTTTGGGGGGGGGGGGGGGCAATTTGTTTCATTTGTAAAACTACATAAATATCAACCCAAAGAAAACTGAAAAGCTCAATTTGTGCATGAACTATCACGTTAGTTACATATTCATGTTCATTCGACCGTTTGGGGGAAATTATTAAGTACGTTGTAGTATCGCTGGTTGTATCACACTTCGCTGAAAACACTAATATTGTTCTGAATACAGACACAACCAATGCAACATATGAGTCACTGGATGGACAGCCGGCTGGGGAACTAAGTGGACAATTGACCGGTCATAAATCTAGTTTTAGGATGAGCTTAACAGAAAACAACGTCGGTCAGTACGCATAGCATGATCTAATCTGAATGTTGCTAGCCAGCCTGTCTGTGCGTCCCCCACAAGAGATGGTAGCTGCTGTACCAGTAGGACTTGTGACGGCACCAGAGAACTCTCAGGGGCTCGGCAGATCTCCCACCCCCTCCCCCCTCCACCCTTAACCCCACCTCACGCCTTCTTTGAGGTCTTTGTTCTTGCGTCCAGCGGTATGGACCAATATTGTCCCAGATTCAGTGGTCAGTGGATGGTCAAGCCACGGCCAAATACTGGACGCAGGCACCTAATCACGGCATCTAATCTGATTACTGGTCAGATACGGCTATCTGTATTGACCGCTGTGAAGCTGATCGTGCAGAGAGTTCTCCAGCGGATTGGGTTAAGTCTTGGTCAACCTGAGCGACAACTTAGCCAGGCTGGAGAATCGACCTGTACGCTGCTGTATTGGGAGATGATATTATCCTTTATTACCTGCAGATACACGAACATTTCTGTTTAGGTGGTACAGCAATTCTTGTGGTTTTGAGCCGTTTATGTTTATTTACCTGTCAATTAGTCTGTTAGTCTGTCTGTTTGTCTTTTCTTATCTATTAGGCTATATAACGACGCTCAATCTGTTTATCTATCTCTATATCCATCCATCCATCCATTCATCCATCCATTCCTCCATCCATTCCTCCATCCATTCATCCATCCATTCCTCCATCCATTCATCCATCCATTCCTCCATCCATTCATTCATCCATTCATCCATCCATTCATTCATCCATTCCTCCATCCATTCGTCCATCCATTCATCCATCCATTCATCCATCCATTCCTCCATCTATTCATCCATCCATTCATCCATCCATTCATCCATCCATTCATCCATCCAGCCATTCATCCATCCATTCATCCATCCAGGGAAGTAGCCAGCCACCCAGTCACCCATCCAAGTTCCCATAGTTCATTCATCTATCTATCTATCTATCTATCTATCTATCTATCTATCTATCTATTCTGTGGTAGTCGATGAACTAAGTACCCATTCCAGCAACCAGAGAAATAGTTTTGAACGCCCACACTGAAGGTGATTTTTCGCCTTCCACGCTCACCCCCTCTCCCCTGTGTGAGTATCGCCAGTACTGAAGCCCGGCTCTGTCCGACAACTCGATGAAGTACGGCGTCTTGAACTGCCAGCACTGGGTGGTAATCAAAGGTCTTAAGTGATGATTTGCCAGAGTTCTGTTTTCCCTTGAAGCGACGTAAGAGCTTCAAAACAGCGTGAAGTGTGACATGTTTTACTGAAATTACTGGCGATGAGTGCGTCGTAATGAGGGAGAGGGGAAATCCTTGATTACTGCTGCTGGGCGATACTGACTACGGAGATTTAAAATATCGATATATATATCTATATTTGATTACGGTTTTCTTATGAATTCTTACGCCACTGAAATGCTTTTGTCTTATCAACTAATAAGGGTAATTTGGGTAATAATTGAATATAATTACCAGGAACATTATGTTGCTGTGTGAAAAAGTTAGAAAAACTAACAAAATTTCAATTTAAGTACTTTGAACATTCGGGAGACAGAAAATTTTTTTGGATTAGAAAATTTATGGTTTCTCTTTGATACATAACCGTTTCTTTCTTTCTTTTCCACAGTCTGACTTTGCAATGATTCATGATCATATCGGCGAGATTGAGAAGCTGAGAATACACCTCAAACGTATATTTGTGTGTGCCTTACTTTACAATAGTGAAGTGCAGTGTTGTCTTGAGTATAATGTGCTCTCAACAACGGCCAGTGAACTTGAAGTCCTTTGGAAGGAGCGTTCATTGAATTTTTTAAAAGTCAAAATTGTTAACTTGTATACGAGAAATAGCTTTTGTAACAGTTAATATTTTTTTGTGTGTAACAACCGCTATTTGATTTTTTACATCACGATCAAGATTCCCTGTAACAACCAAATTCGGGCTGAGCCGCAAATTGGTGGGATGAAGGAGAGAAAGCTAGGCTTATTTTGAGCTGTCAAATGTTCAATTGTAAATGTCAGAACTCTTGGTGTGACCAGAACAGAATTCACAAGCTCTTTCTAGATCGATGCTATTCCAGAAAGTTTGGAAATCTATCGCCTGATTCGAATCCGTCCATGGATCCACGCATCATTGCCTGTCATGGCTGGCACGTGACAGGGTGACCAAATTAGCCCATCTTCACTGCCTCTCGTGCACCTCTCGGGCACCTCTCGCCCACCTCTCCTGCACCTCTCGCGACACTGAAGTTTGTGCTGCGCATGACAGGAAGGGACAGTTAGTTCACGTGATGACCCCAAGTGGGACATAAAATACCTCAAAATAGAAAATTCTGGAATTTGATTAGTCTGTTTCCTTCAGTTGTTGTAGCTTTTTAAAGGTTTCTGTTAGCAAAGCCAGTCGGGGAGAGAGTTTCACAACAGGAGAAAAGTAAATTTTGAACGATCTGAAAGGCAGGCCAGACTTGGGGGAGGAGGGAGGTTGAAAGGGAGGGGGGAGGGGGGAGCAGACAGGCCGGTGTAGAGAGGTCCTACTCTCCTTTATAAAGGCAAGTTGAGTAGGGGGAAGGGGGGGGGGGCGGGGTGTCCCTTAGGCAAAGACTATCGATATTGTACAGAGAGTGCAGAGGGAACCTTTCATACAAACTAGCAGTGTTTTAAAGAAGATTTATGAGAGCTTCAAGCGGTGTTTTCCTGTGTACGGAGACGGAAACGGCAACTGGAAAATCAAAACCCATCAAATAGTGAAATAGAATATGTTCATGTGTACGGAAGCGCCATTTCAGTACACATGGAAACTCTTTGATTTACTACTTAGTCAATTTTTGACGTTTCCGATTCCGTTACTGTTTATCGTTTCCGCACCTATGAAACCACAGCTTAACACAAAACTACTTCATGGGCAGTTCGACTTGATGTCCTACATTTCCCATCTGACCCCAGCCAGTTATCACGTTTGCACGGGGGCATGCTCGGCAGAGAAATTTACAACTTTCAAGTGACTGATAGGCCTGTTATTGTCGAAGTCTGCCATAAGTGCTACTGAAACCTTTAAAAAAAAAAAACAAGTTAAAGATGCGGCTGAGATCTCGAGATCTGCACAATTTTAATTGGATTTCCTAAATTTTTCAACTCAGGTTTACAAGATGAAATGGGTCAGGTGAGAAAAGAATTGTCGGTGTAACTGTGATGGCCTGACATCTGTGTATCGATACATTTCAAACCATGGATGTACTCACTACTGGTTCTAAACTACAATTTATATTGATGTTAAGAAGAAGAAAAAGCAGAAACTCCAATCTTGCATCACGAGACTGCACGTGGCCACGGCTGAGTGAGTTTAATTTTCCTCAAGTCACTGGTCACGTGCTGCAGTTGTTGCAAGCTGGAAGACTGATGTTTTCTTGAATAGCATCGTGAAACGACACGGGTATCTATCTATCTATCTATCTATCTATCTATCTATCTGTCTATCTGTCTATCTGTCTGTCTGTCTGTCTGTCTGTCTGTCTGTCTGTCTGTCTGTCTGTCTGTCTGTCTGTTCTAGATCTGTCTTAACGCCTCCCTGTCTGTCTGTGTGTTTGTCCGTCTGTCTGACTGTCTGTCCCCACAAACACGCGTTGTGACCTCATGGCGACCTGCATCTCCAAGAACATGAGTGACTCCCCCCACCCCCACCCCCACCCCCACCCCACCCCCTAACTGACTGCTCACAGCGACAAGGCGAGAAAAGGCCCCGAGATGTACAAGTTGTGGCTCACGCGGAGAAATTGCTTCTCTTTGCAACAAAATGAAACACTTGAAAAAAAATAAAACTGACATGTGGGAAATAAATTGGACTGAGCGCTAAAATGTGGAGATAATTTATTGGTCATCCCACAGTGAAGAATTTATTCGTCATCCCACAGTGAAGAATTTATTCGTCATCCCACAGTGAAGAATTTATTCGTCATCCCACAGTGAAGAATTTATTCGTCATCCCACAGTGAAGAATTTATTCGTCATCCCACAGTGAAGAATTTATTCGTCATCCCACAGTGAAGAATTCATTCGTCATCCCACAGTGAAGAATTTATTCGTCATCCCACAGTGAAGAATTTATTCGTCATCCCACAGTGAAGAATTTATTCGTCATCCCACAGTGAAGAATTCATTCGTCATCCCACAGTGAAGAATTTATTCGTCATCCCACAGTGAAGAATTTATTCGTCATCCCACAGTGAAGAATTTATTCGTCATCCCACAGTGAAGAATTTATTCGTCATCCCACAGTGAAGAATTCATTCGTCATCCCACAGTGAAGAATTTATTCCTCATCCCACAGTGAAGAATTCATTCGTCATCCCACAGTGAAGAATTTATTCCTCATCCCACAGTGAAGAATTCATTCGTCATCCCACAGTGAAGAATTCATTCCTCATCCCACAGTGAAGAATTTATTCGTCATCCCACAGTGAAGAATTTATTCCTCATCCCACAGTGAAGAATTTATTCGTCATCCCACAGTGAAGAATTCATTCGTCATCCCACAGTGAAGAATTCATTCGTCATCCCACAGTGAAGAATTTATTCCTCATCCCACAGTGAAGAATTCATTCGTCATCCCACAGTGAAGAATTCATTCGTCATCCCACAGTGAAGAATTTATTCCTCATCCCACAGTGAAGAATTTATTCGTCATCCCACAGTGAAGAATTCATTCGTCATCCCACAGTGAAGAATTTATTCCTCATCCCACAGTGAAGAATTTATTCGTCATCCCACAGTGAAGAATTTATTCGTCATCCCACAGTGAAGAATTTATTCCTCATCCCACAGTGAAGAATTTATTCGTCATCCCACAGTGAAGAATTTATTCCTCATCCCACAGTGAAGAATTTATTCGTCATCCCACAGTGAAGAATTTATTCCTCATCCCACAGTGAAGAATTTATTCGTCATCCCACAGTGAAGAATTTATTCGTCATCCCACAGTGAAGAATTTATTCGTCATCCCACAGTGAAGAATTCATTCGTCATCCCACAGTGAAGAATTCATTCGTCATCCCACAGTGAAGAATTCATTCGTCATCCCACAGTGAAGAATTTATTCGTCATCCCACAGTGAAGAATTTATTCGTCATCCCACAGTGAAGAATTTATTCGTCATCCCACAGTGAAGAATTCATTCGTCATCCCACAGTGAAGAATTTATTCGTCATCCCACAGTGAAGAATTCATTCGTCATCCCACAGTGAAGAATTCATTCGTCATCCCACAGTGAAGAATTCATTCGTCATCCCACAGTGAAGAATTCATTCGTCATCCCACAGTGAAGAATTCATTCGTCATCCCACAGTGAAGAATTCATGTTTGACAGGAAGTTGGCAGGTTCAGAAATGAAAACCTCCCGGAGAAATTACTAGAGTTCCCAGCACAGCGAATTTCCCACAGGCCAGCGAGGTTCCCAGGCTTTCCTGGTTTGATAGCGAAGATTTCAATGAAGTCTTATGAAAGCAAACTCCTGAAATAGCAATCAGAAATTAGTTGTAGTACCGAGTGTTTAGGTCCTCTTCACTGTTTGTTGATGAAATGAATATCTTTCTGACACATAATTATAGAAGACCGTTTTGACCATCTGCAATTCGCCTCCACACCGCAGTCTAGCTAGATCTGTGCTGTGTGTTATTAAAGGTTCCATATCATGTTGCATCATGTCGTCTCCTTAGAGTGACAAGGTTCTATCTCCACTTTGTGGCTGAACTGAGTTACACACTACACACTACTTCTACAAGCCTTCTCCACTGTGTGTCAAAGTATCAAGCAGATTACGTATGTAATTTGTAAGTATTACTAAAAACAAAATTGATTCTTTGCTCTAAAAGCTGTGATCACATGAAACTTCAATCCTGGATTTCTCAAGAGTTGACGGAAGGGAGTTAGAACCCTGTCGTTCTAAGGGAACGATATGTTATGTCTTTTATTGAGTTATGACATGGTAACGTAATACATGTAATACTTAAGATGTGTGTAAAAATAATGTGCTCTTAATGTTACGCTCAGTGGCGATGAATTTTCTCAAGGGATCATAAAGTGGTTCTTATCTTATCCTCTTATGTTATCAAACCGTACATAAAAATCTGATATTATTCCATGTGCACTGAATCAAAATATGCCTGGGTTATTGGTTATCCGTTTACGTTCACCAGCCTAACAATCAAAGTAAACTATCTGACAGTATTTATCGAGTCTGTACAGTTTGCAAACTGAATTTTAACACGGGGCACAAAAGTCACCACTGCAGTCAATATATGTGTCATGGTGTCCTGTCAAAACTGAACCCTTTGCCGATGTGAACTTCATCTGAAGAGAACATTTGACAACAATTAGTGGTGATCATCAGTCTACAATTTTCTACAATGTGCTCATTTGTTGTGCCATACACTAGCGTCATTCGTCGTCCATTGCATGCTTGATAGGGAAACTATCCATTCGAAAAGCAATTATGAAAAGCAAGCAGGGCGTAGTTATCTCAATACGTAATAACGCACTATTTCTTGATGCGCCAGATTTCTGCCCCAAAGATTATGATCACTCGCGCGCGAATGAATATTTTGCACTCATTGATTACATCAGAGCCAGTTAATTTACCTGAAAGTTGAGTGTTTTCTTTGCCCGAGGGTCGATCGTGATTACAGGAATATTTGAGGGTAGTCTGAGGACGATTTATTACTGACTGATTGCAGATGATTGTCGAATATTTTAAATGATTGTTTTCGGTGTGTAAACATTACCAGTGGAAAGATTCAGGAACTGAGCAGTGTGGCGGTGTACATATTCGAAAACATCCAGGATGTCTTTTTTTTTTTTTTAGAGCTCAGATTGAAATACGATTTGGTCTGTAACCATTGTGTGCATGACTCCCTGAATTTTATGTTGAATACAAATACATGGAGATAGATGAATGAATGAATAAATAAAATGCAGAAGAATAAATAAATAAATAGATAAATGAATATAAAAGAGGATGTATGATAACTTTGCCCATTTGAAACTGGATCCCACACATACAAGAACTTTCACAATCAAGGCAATCTTGTTACAGCGTGCTGGATTCTGGGGGAATGAAACGATAATTGCCATGATCTTGGGTGTAATCTGAATAATTATTACTTAAGACTTTTATGAATCAGATCGTGATTTTTTTAAACCCCCCATTCGTTACTTCATTCAGAACCTGCGTTAATTGCAAACTGCTGAGCTTCACGTCGGTGATTACAGCGAGCTTTTGCTGCTGTTGTCGATGTTGTTGTTTCAGAGAGTGGGAAAGAAAGATGTTGGAGCTGGCAGTGAGGAAGATTTGTTTGCAATCAATCTGGACAAAAGAACCAAAAAAGAGCCATGTTTATGCAGAAATCAGAGAGAACTGAGACGAATGCAAAAATCTGTTCCAGACTTTTCTGAGCGAGCGAGCTGGGCCGGAAGAGAAAATGGCAGAATTACTTGCATAAGACATGCTTAAAATGAAATCAATTCCTCTCAGAAAAGACTCGATCAGCGCCCAATGCCGACAAAAGTTGGCTGGCTGGTCATTAATCAAAATGAAGTTGGGCTGGGAGAGAGGTATAGTCCTTAATCAGGGGCGGCGCCATAGCGGAGGTCAATGTGGGGATGCTTGGTTATCTCAGAGGTGACAGTGATTATAAATTATGAATACACTGCGGCCACCAAGTGACTTGGAAAAGCATTCACCAATGAGATTTCGGTTGAATGGACTCCGATATGACACTGAAATCTGCCATTGGATTGGTTTCGATTTGGAGGGGGCGGGGAACTTGGAGTGTCGGTTATTTTACTTATGTGAGTGCACAGTCTTCATAGGAGCTTAATCTCTGATCAATCAATCAATCAACCTGGTCTTCGCTTTCTGTCCTCTCCAGAAATGATAAATGCAATCCTAAGTCATAGAAACCTTGAAGGTCCCTTGTTCATAAGTTATTCCACAGGGTCTCATAAAAAGGGGGGGGGGGGTCCTTAAACGACATTTACCTACAATTCTGAAAATGATTAGCAAAATTTGATTATTTAGGTGCGGGTGGGGCAAAACACATTGATTAACTTTCCCAGACTGCCCATATAGATGACTAACCGACGTATCTTTTTTTATAAAGTGACGTATCTCCAAGCGTGTAGAGTCCCCGTGCATGACGAAATGTCGTATAAGTGTGCACGCCATTATCTACAAACCAGAGTATTTGGCGATACGCCAGTTTGTCATGCAGACGGTGATTTGTTTCAAGGCTGTCTTCACCACCACTCCCACCCCAACTGCCTTTGGCTTGCCCCTGGGGGGTCTCCGCCCCTGCCAAAGCGACTCCTTCTGCCAGTCCCGGGGATCTGGAGACCTGCACTGTTATGAGCAGCTAGTTTCGATTTGTCGCTCATGACTCAATCTAGTTTTCACAACATCGATCATTGATAATGGCGCTCACTACCAGCTGTGAAAGGGGGGGGGGGGGAGGGGGGGTTTAGACCCCAGATATCGTGCACGGAGACGGGGCTGAAAAATCAAAAACAAAAAAAAAAAAGGTGAATTTCGGTGCTCTTACACACCAGCAGAACAAGTGGGAACGAATGGATGTAAAAGAGGAATTGATGCGGCAAATTTAAGGAAAAAAAAAATTGGGTCAGAAGCGAATTCCGTGGGGTCCCCGGGTCAGTCTCTGAAAATTGTTGAGTCAATGAAATGAAAAGCTGTCGGTGTTTTGGAAGCTGGAGATACGGGCATGAAGTCTCGGTCACACAGACAACGGGAGCTTGAAGGATGGGGGAAAGCTCTGGAAAGATGAACTGCAACTTATTCTCGTCATTGTTTTTTTCTTTCTTACCATCGTCCATTTGTTCAACACTGTTTGTCAATCTATTCTCTCTCTCTCTCTCTCTCTCTCTTTCTCTAAGTTGCCCTGTCAAGGAAGTGTTTTCCTGTTTTCTGAGTGTTTTAATTTTTTGTGTCTTTAGACAGCCAAATGGAATTGAAGAGCAGCTTGTGAGAGCCGTGGAAGAATTCAAAGTCCTTGAAAGACATTTAAAGCTGGGCGGGTCACGGCGCACGTTGCACGTTAAAAATTATATGGTAACGGGCGAGATTCTGAATTCTGGAGAGAGGAAATAGAATATTGGGTAAATTTCAGATTTAGGAGATCAAATGTTGTGATATGAGCACTTACGATGAGTCATGTCACATAGAAAATAAAGTTTGTGCAGATGTTTTCCATGGAAGTTTACATCCTAACTGGTTTGACTGTCCGCTCTGCTAGAAAAGCGCCGCTTTTGCCTGAGGTCGCCAGTGCTGACGTGACAGTCTCTACTGTGGAAGCTTCTAGAATATTGGTACCTGTCATTATGTTGGTTTACCGATTTTCTTCCAAAATCTCAGTGGGGTCAAGGTGGGTAGGCTCGTACGTTACGTGTGTGAATTAGATACGAGAAGTGGCTGTTGTGGGAATACTGAAAGAGGAAGAGGTTTTGTCTAGATCTTTCTGGAAGTTTCGGGGAGATGAAAGTCTGGCAACATACCACGTCCACCGGTGACTCCCAAATTCTCTGGTCCAGATGCAGCTTTCACGTGAGGTATGGCCGAGCAGTAACAGTTTTGATATTCTCTCCAATACATTGGCTGATTCCACACTTGTAGGGTGTTCATAATTATAAGCTTGTGTTTCACTGGATATGGACGGGCAAGATTCTGTACAATCTTACTTGCCATCCAATGTCCATACTTCTAGGACAGTGTGCGAATCACGGTAACTTGGATTGCAATGATGCACACGTTACGGGTGCCAACCATTGAAATGCTGAACACTTCCATACGAAATGGTCTTAGAAACCGCCAGCTAACAAGAACTTTCCCATCAGGGGTTGGGGGTGGGGGTGGGGGTGGGGAGAAATATCACGGCTACAAGATGTTAGACAGTTGTTCTGTAAGAACAAGAGCGCACACGTTCTACCGAGGACAAAGCAGTATAAATACGGCTGTGTGTGTGTGTGTGCACTTGATGGAATGTAGAGTGTCTCGGACGAGAGGGTGTCGAGGGCTGATCAGGCGTGATGGACTCCATCTGAGGACGTCAAAAGGCGGAATGAAGTGTCTCAACAGAATAGGATTGTTCAAAATCTCGTGCAAGAGTGTTGGATGAGCTAAACAAAAGGGGACCGCGGATGAAAATGATTTTGTAGTATTGTTAACGCTTTCATCATCATGTACAAACGTTTATTAGCAGACACAACATGTGAGGTTCAGCTGAGCGGAAGAATATCTGCTCGTGAGGTGCCGGTACAGTGTCTTCTTTACATTCACTCAGCGTTTAAAAATAAAAGTCATAAAAAAGAAAAAAATTTTATTTCACCCACTAATATTCACACACGCACACATATCACATACACACACACAGCGGGAGAGAGCGAGAGAGAGAGAGAGAGAGAGAGAGCAAGAGAGAGAACGGAAAGAAAGAAAGAGAGCGAGAAAGAGGATTTTTCCCCCTATCAGTAGATACCATAGTAGGAAATGATACATGTGTTATAAATCCTGTATTTAGAATCATTTTATGAAAATGACTTTTTTGGAAATTATTATCGTTATTTACTGTGTGAGATTGAGAAAGAGACAATAGAATGCAGAAATTGGCCTCGGTGGAGATAAACCCCTCGCCAGCCACGCCAGACTCGGGTTGCCCTAGCCTCAATCCTTTCCCACTTCCATCTGTCTTGCCTTCTCTCCCCCTTGTAACTTCACGTCTTTGCCAAACAAGAAAAGCGCATCCTATTCATGAATGCGTAACAGCATCAATAGTGCAAAAATGGAGTGGCCACTGAATAGAATTGGCCCATTCCTGCGGCATCTGCTTCTTCTGGGGAGTAATCAAATACTCTCCCCTTTGCTTGATACGATAACATCCCCTTGGGTGTTCTGTTTCCCTTCTCTATTTCATCCTACAGACGCAATGATGATCTAATTCAATTAAAGAGATTGCTCTACTGGTGTCGGCTGAGATTGCTCTTCTACTCGTGTTCCGCTTGAATGTGCATGTTTGCAAGGCACGCTGGGAACATGGCGACTGCAGCCGGAAAAGAGACGATTTTCCGAGGGCTGGTACCCTCGCGGTTTTGGCGAAAGTCTTCGTTTTTCCCTACCGTCTACACCCATTGATTCTTTTGTTCAGATCTCCTTTTCCTTCCCCGTTTCTGTGTCCGTCTTTTCCTCGTGCCGTGATCGTGAATGAGGCTGGCCAATGATCCTATTGATTGAGAAACTCTAAAGAGCCGAATCTCCATCGAGCGGCCGGCGAGGGATCAGCTACAGACCCTCGCTACTTGCCAGTTTACGCTGGAGTCTCGCACGTGCCTGTCTTAGCCCAGTCCAGATCCCTCAGTAAGTGAGTACCCTAGTTCGCTCCTAGTCTCATTCTTCCTGCACGTGCCGCTAGGGGGGATCACTCTGACTTTGGTGATACTGGATTAGGCCGACAGTTCTCAGTCTCTCTAAGTTGTGACCCTCTAAAGAAATAATAGTGCTGGTTCCTCAGTGCGACGAGACTGACACATTTGCTGTATAGGATTAAACTATTACTGATCTCAGAGCTCTTTAAAAGGGTTTCATTTATGCGGTGTTAAAGCGAAGTCAAAGATGGGAGGTAACCACTGGCAGACAAGACCGGGAAAACCTTTGGTGGACGTTTTGAGACCCTGGCGAAAAATATACAGCTATTAGTGTCAGTATATGAGTAAATGTGTGAGTGTGTGTGCATCTGTTTGTGTGAGAATGTGAATGAGTGAGTGAGTGAGTGAGTGAGTGAGTTAGTGAGTGAGTGAGTGAGTGAGTGAGTGAGTGAGTGAGTGAGTGAGTGAGTGAGTGAGTGAGTGAGTGAGTGAGTGAGTGAGTGTAGTAAGTGAGTAAGTGAGTGGGTGAGCAAATCCATATGTGGGAGTTCTGAGTCTGAAGGTCAGGGCTTTTGGGGGGGGGGGAGGGGTGAGGGGGAGGGGTGAGGGGAAGGGGTGAGGGGGAGGGGTGAGGGGAAGGGAGGATATAGAAAATGTCTTCTTTTTTTTTTTCTTCCACTCCTATATTGTAATGAGCGAGTGCAGAAACCGGGGCGGATATTGCAGAGATCTATGGCGTCAGGAAGAAAATAAAATAGACTGGACAAGAGATGGCTATGGCAGACAAGAAACCCCGTTCTGTCCTAGGTCAGTCTGAAGTGTATCACAGACAGAACTCCAAGAAAATTGCAGCACACGCTAGAAATAATTACTGTTTTGGTGGAATTTCCAACAATGCAGTAACAGTGACTATAGTTCTGGTGCGTGAGTTTTCTAGTGGTTTTTCTATATTTGCAGTCGTCATTAAATCCCTTGGTAGGTTTTACCTGATAATAACTGCCATTTAGAAAGATTATTGCGTCTGATCACCTATGCAAACCACCATTTACAAACCTCATTAAGTCTGTCTTGCGGAGATTCTAGACGAAGAAGTCCTTGAGTGCTAAACTGTCACGCGACACCTAATGTAGGTCACGGCTAGTCCATTTGATAGTCTGAACGTGAGAGGAAATTAGAATAAATTAAGTTTACGATGCTCGTGATCAGATGAAAATCTCTGCGATTCAAAATCATGTACGGAACTGAAATACTTTATATCTTACTAGATTTCTAAACTTTGAGAGCTTAGCACGATAAACATTTCATAATTTATCATGTTTTTTTTTCTGGCTAACCTAAAAGAACCTTTGCACATACCTCACACATTGAAAGCTGTGGTCAGTTGGAATGTCAAGAGCGCCGTTATTCTTTACCAGGTGCTGTAAAACATGGCTAAACCCAAAAAATGCACCAGAGTTGGCCATTTACTGTAAAAGGGAAAACAAGGTATTAGGGTTGGCAAATACTTTGAAGCATGATCAAAAGACAAAAAAAATGAAACAAAAAAGAAACAAAAAAACAAGAAAAAATGGCCCCTGTTGGTCACTAAGTGCAAATAGTGACCAGGAATTCTCGGTCCATGAAGGCCCATTATGAGTGGTCATCGAGATTAGTTATGTTTTGTTTTCTTTTGTTTTACCTTACATGGAGAAAACAATGTGGAGGAATTAAAGTACTACTTAAAACTGATTGACTCTTAACGAATGGTGGATACCGACTGTATTATGGTGAAGTAAGAATTGGTGCATTTGGACAGCCATTTTCTGTGTGTTTCAACAGACTGAAAACTTCTGGACAAAAGGTATCGCCGGACGTTATTGAACATCGAATACTCGATTGACAGGGACGGGGGCGAAGCCAAAGAGGCCGTATCGACTCAGCTTTAACTCTGCTCTTGTTTAACTCACATCGACCCAGGACATTGTGAGATACTCCTCACCAAATTGACCATGATGGTTCCTCCTCTCGAGGATTGTCCACTCCGATCCGAAAGCACAAAGGTTCGATAATTGAGTTTGATCTTTTCTTAGACATTGTTTTTTTTCTTCTTTCTTTCAGTTACTTCCCTTGTGAATGCAGTTAAAGCACTAGTGAAGTCCAGAGACATTGACCCAGGGCAGGGAAATGCCAAGTGAATTCATTAAAAGACTTAAGACAGTCCGGAAGATGTCGGGAAAGTGTCAGTTTTTATTTGAGGGAAAACTTGAGGGTAAAAATGTGGACGGTGTGGCTGTGGTCAAGCAATAGAGGTAGCCAGTATCAACCATGATGTCGCCTGATTGTGATGGATTTAAGAACTTGTATTGATAACATATTAACTATGAATGTCACTGGTGACTTCTGTCTTAATGACAAGTAATAACATTCAAACTGATTATAACTGATTATATATTATGTAATCCATCAGAGACTTCAGATCCATTAAGCTCTCCGGCTTAGAGTTCTGTGGCTTCACAAATTTTTAATATGGACGTGTATTCCTCAGCACAAAACTGAGAAATTGAGGTTAGCAGTTAGGAAGATCAAACATTGACTTTTTATCATTAATAACAATATGTAGGTCTAGACGGATCAGGCCAGGCCAGATCGCATGATTTTTTTTTCATACCAGCTTTAGCAAATTCAGGAGCGGGGCAGCAACCTCCCCCCCCCCCACCCCCCAAACACAGGACAGCTCCAACACATCTCAGAGATTTTCGGTGACGTTCAGAGTCATACCAGGCACAGTCCAGAGTTTGCAGCACCCATGGCAGTGTTGCATAGGACGAGAAATCCCTTAGCCGACGACCTGTGTTTGGGGGTCTGTTGCTGCTCCTCTCCTGAATTTGCTAAAGCTCGTACGGAAAAAAATCACGCGGCCAGGTCAGGTCAGGTTTTAGGTAAAATGTGAGCTTTTTAAAAAAATTATCATTATTTTCATTTGACTCAGGCGCACCTGAACCGCCTTGTTTGAAACTGAGCATTGAACAACCAAGGGAAGGGTGAGGAGATGGTGCAGGGCGAAAGGCGTGTACACACAGGAGTCGCAAGTCCAACCTGTCTGCTGGTGACAACATCGAGTGACATAATGTCTCTAAAGCACATGGTTGTTTGTGTACAATATCTAATCACATAGGTCTTAACGCCTACTGTACACACACACATTGCTCGTACAATATTACCAGCAAATAAGAACATTACTCGCACACACACACACACACACTGTTAGACCAATCCATAAGAAAACTAACAACAGCATACTACATCAGGAACCACTACTATTTCGAATGGCAGGTGGCAAAAAAGATCTTGTATATAATGCTCTCTGCTTGTTTTTAAATAGGCTACAGTATTCGTCCACTCTGCTTGCACTTCGTGAATAAATCACATGCCACCCCAACCGACCCCCCCCCCTCCCCCTCATCAACAAAAACAAGAACAAGGACAAACGCCAACAAATCACAACAAAATATTTATTCTTTGATAAAGTCAAAACTCACAAAATCGTTGCCTCAAACGCCATGCATCACTGTGGAAGTCACTTCCAAACGTCATGTTATAGAGAATGCTGAGACAAGTACAGAATGATTGCTGGGTGTTGTATGGAGTGGTGGAAGATGTATACATCATCTAGAGTTCATAATGGAAGTTGGATTATGGGCCTTTGTCAGAGCCGTCGCTTCCTCTAAAACAAAACAAGAAACTTTCTGTATGTATGAAGGAGGAAGCAAGGACTAGTGAGTGAAAGGTAGCAAGGGCTGCCACCCCCCCCCCCACCCCCGGCGCGATGCCACAAGCCTTGTCTGCATCAAGCATCTCGAGAATACCCTCACCCTCTATGAGATCCTGGATAATATTCGGAGATGTGTTTTCCTCCCCCCCTCCCCCCCCCCCCCCGTTAAACGACGCTGTCTATGTATTTTCTGAGATCTTTTCTCCACCGTTACGCCCCCTCTCACTGCCTAATTTACTGTAAACATCTCAATGACCGCGTATATTCAGGAGAATAAATAAGTTGATTAAATCTGACACGCGAATCGGACTTAGCTGAGTGACGGAGTGATGTATGATATTGCAATGTAAACCTGTGGATCGATATGCCATCATAGGCTGGGGAGGAAGGAGGGGGGAGGGGGGGGTTGGTTCACAAACTCTACAGCATACCCTACAGTTATTACAATGCACCCGCGGCTTGACAAGACAAACTTTCTAACCTATTAGGGCCACGGGCCAGGGTTTATTTACGAAGCCAAAACAAACACCATTCTGCAGTCGAGCGGCCAATAGTCTCAGTGAGACAGTTTCCAGCACCATCATTTCGATGTTTCACCAGTAACCGAGCCAGCTAGCGAGTCAGCCAAGTGGAGACAAGCCCTGAGTCCTACAGCGTGCCCGGGAAAGGCTGATGGCCGATGCAAATCGATTCAGGACGCCTCTATTACAAGGAACTCGCAAACCGGCCATCAATTCAGACCCCGTGTGATCGTGTGTGTCCGTGATGGCCACCCACTGTTTGAGATACGACCGTTTTATCGTCGCGCGCGGGATGGATAGCCGCTACTTATGTCGCCATTACCGGCCCGCCGGGCTCTGAAATTAGCCGCTTCCGGTCTCTGGTGTCGGAGACTGCACTTATTACGTTTGAGAGAGAGAAAAATGTGAATGGGTCTCGGTACTTTGGTTTATATCCTCTATTTTCTGGACAGACGAAATTTCTAATGTCTATTTTAAACCCTGCTACTCCGAAGAGTCTATTGTCTGAAGAAGTAACCGGTTTGTTATCTTCACGAACTGCACTGGCAGAAATATAGCCAGAGTCCAACCAATCGCTACTATCGTGACACCATATGTATGAGAAAACTCTGATCTCCCGAAAAAGAAAGAAGAAAGAAGAGACAAAAGATAAGACAGTCACGTCATGTTGGAATATTTCACTCACCATGAACGTTTGGTAGAAAGAAATCAGTTTATGGGTCAATTTATTTCACACACACGCACACGCACACACACACACACATACACACATACACACACACACACACACTCACAAACACACATATACACACACATACACACACACACAAAACTTGTCTGCAAAAGATATCCAAATGATATTGTCAAAGGATGCAGCATAGAAGGTAAACAGCTACACAAATGGAATATTTTTGTCATTAAAGCTTCTCTGCGTGCCTGCAGCTCAATGGCAAGAAAAAAAACAATTTTAAAAACATCTCTTCACGGTGTTTCCTTTTTTCTTTCTTTCTTGACTTCTACTGAAAATGGTGGATAAAGTCACTGAAACGGAAGTGCATATCCGTACAACGTACACAATTCGATGACGTAGAACACACACCGGAATACTTTATTACTGACTTTGTTAATTTGCATTGTTTTTAAAAATATGAATCGGCTTAGTAGCAAAACAATCCGACTTCTGCTCGGAGATTGCGTGATCTACGCCAACAATATACTTGAGTGTACGTCGATCACCAATGGCTATCCCAACCCCTTTTCGCCTGATTAGTCAATCTGTCTACCGCCCATTGATACAAACTGACTAGACCCTCACGCCCCCAGGTCCATCTGACTATTCCATGTGTTGTCACTTTAAATTGGTGAACACCATACCAAGTTTTGTTTCAGCAAACCTTCACCAGTCGCGCTTTTTGGTTAACATGTTGTACGGATATGCACTGCCCATATCTATACAACATGTTGTTCGGATAGACACTTCTCACTGAAACCTAGATTTTACTTTCAGCTCCCAATGTAAAAACAACAACAGCAAACTCTTACAGCACATGAACAGCTACAAAACCTAAGAAAGGTTCATGTTCAGACCACAGAGAAATTATCTGGGCAGTTTCTAGCCAATGTAGTATAATGTACTGATGTGGACTTTGGTAGGTGGACACAACAATTGGTTTTGTTCACAGAATAGAGATACTACCAGAAGGGACACAAGGCAGGAATACGTCATCAATTTTGACTACCCTGTGCCATTTGGATTAAGTGTTCGTAACTAGGCACGCCCGCAACGATGTTTAATGTAACATATCAGTGAGTGTGTATTTAGAGAGAGATCTCACTTCCGCCAAATCGCGAAACTAGGTCAGGGCGGTAACACGAATTTGAAAGAGACCGTATTCACCAAAGACAGTTTGCGTATCTGTTTACTGTGGAAAAAAAAAAAAGAAAAGAAATGACGATAATTAATATGGTGTAATTGCAACCCAGCCCATCATTGACTGCAACTTTGTAAACAAATTACAGCTTTAAAACATTCAGTGGAATAGTGGGGGTTTTTTTTTTCATGGGAGCTTCCGCGGTGACTTGAGTTGTCAACGATGATGCTGACGATGATAATATACCGGTTCGATGACGGGGGAGGAGTTGATGGTGCGTGTGTTTGTGAACTTGCGCGCACTTGAGCCATGGGTTGCCTTGAAGTTTGGGAAAATGATTTCTTGCTGTTGCAATGTCTGTCATGTACTGTATTAGAATGTAATGTAAACAGGTGACATGAAACTAGGATGTATGAGGGTGAGTTGAGAAACTACGGTTGGCCAGTCACCGTTTTTTTTTTTTTTTATGACAGTGTTACCATACTACAAAAGATCAGTCGTGCTGAATTGAGGTCCTAACCAGCAAACCTACCAAAATCCGACGCCTATGATTGACGCCAAGTTTGCAGATAGGGATGACATCATTCCTATGCAGATCCGCTGGTTACGACATCATGTCGATGTCGTTTTGATGTTGAAAAATCTGCCCTATGATAATCCTACCAACTCTACGGAAATACTATACCGGTCTACGCCGGACTGACTTAGGGGTGCTAGCTAGGGTATTTTCCGCTAATCTGGTGAGTTACAAACTCTTCACTACATGAACTATTTGGTTCATGGTGTACGAAGATTCTGAGTCACCCTCTCACTGTAAGATCACGTTTAAATCACACCTCTCCTTCTTCGATGTACAGAAATTCAAGGTTCACCCAGGTTAGGTCTCAGTGTTGATATATGTATTGTATTCATGGAATCTCTGTGGGTATCAGGAAAGTAATGAGATGCCATAAAATGTTGTCGCTTTTGATTTGAGTTTCTTTTAAAATGCGTTTTTTTTTTGTTTTTTGGTTTACTTAATGTCGTGAAAAATGCCCTTGCAAGACCAGAAAGTCAAGGATCTTTCTCTCTCTCTCTCTCCTTCCCCCACCCCTCTCTCTTTTGTTCATTCATTGTCTGTAGCTTAGTCTATTTTGTCCAAAATAATGATTATTATACATGTATTATAATTCGCAGATTCAATATTTATTCAGTGATAGTACGTGAGTCATCGTGAAGCATTTCCCACCTCTGCCTTTCATCTTAACCTCTGTTACCACCTTACCTTTTACACAGAGGAATTTAATTTTTTTAATAGGGATAAACATGAATGATTGTTACTTACTCTGTTTTATTGTCAAATGTAAACTTAAATGTGGATAAAACTCTGTAGTAAAATATTTGAAGAATAACTCAAATATTGTCAGAAACTATAATAATGATAAAAAAAAAAAGTTTTTCAGCAGTCCCAAACCGTCGGCCACTGGGGATTCGGACAAGGGGGGGGGGGGGGGATATCTCAAACGTAACTATAATCCGTGAAGTATTATAATAGTAATTGATTATATAATTACTACGAAAAAGGACGACCAGGTTTCCCAACTAAGAAAGATAACTCTAATTTCTCTCACAGTCAATCTGTTCACCTCTCTTATTTCCCTTCTTCTAGATCTTTATTTTTTTTTTATCCTTTGTTGTGTTTATTTGATATCTTTGATTACAAAAAATTATGCGCAGCTTTCATTACCAGTAAAACACGAGAGGGATCAATTACTTCCATATCAAATTATTTCCTTTACAGCATCATGATTCATTTCAAACCATAATGTATTTAAAACATCGAAACAAGCAGAGAACGTTTTGATGGCGGGAGTTGGTGGTAAACAACATGGCGGATTATTGTGGAAAAAGTCAGAGAAGCAACTTGTTAATGGCAATGGTGAAGTTTTGCACTTTGCCTTACTACTGACCCACTGCACATCACTTACTGCTGTTTCCTCCAACCAAGTTTGCAGTAATTTTCATGTTAAATAAATGATGAGTATCAACGCCGAGACGGTATTGTGTGATCAAGCAAGCAATGCATTCAGCACAGACGAAGTCGAGTAAGTTATCCTTTGTAGAAACCTTATTTTTGAAAGTAGCTGCTGCATATAGCTTAGATCTATATCAACATTTAGAGCACATGGCACAGAGAGCGAGGAATACCTAAAGTGTAGTTAAACTTAATTATGTGACGTTTCCACAGGAGGTAGGGCCTAGATCTAGATCTAGATCTAGACCTACAGATGTAGGCTATCGTCGTCAGTCTCCCAACCCCAGATCTTTCTTGAGCTGTGCAGTGCTGTTTAAGCAGTGCTCTCATAGAGCTATTTGACTATGGTCAATGCACTAGGTGCAGTCACGAGGGAGGAAATGGTAAATGCCTAGAAGTAAACAAAGTCCAGCAAGCTTCTGACTGGCTCAATTTATCCACTGAACTTTGGGCGTGTCAGTGAACACTTAAAATTCTCTCTCAGTTAATCTGTGCTGGTCAGAACACTTTTCATGTGTGAGCATCAACTGCGTGTCTGTGCAGTCACCTGCTGGTGGTGCAGTCACAAGTTGCCGGTCGTGCAGTCACCTGCATGTAAGTGCCATCAGTGCATGCTCTCTGTGAGATCAATATCAAAATAAATCTGATAATCAACCTTCCCATCCTCTTCTTTTCCAATTCCCAGACTTCCCACTCTTTCTTGTCCACATGCTGAATTTACTAGACTTATTCTTTGATCAAGTTGCAAAATGCCTTGAAATATAGATCTAGCCTGTATTTGGATTTTACCACAATATTATTCTTTGTTTCTCATTAAATTCAGTTGTTTACTATTAGCTGGTGTGCAGTGGCTCTTTTTTCTAAACTCTTTTTATCATGTAATCATATTAATAATAAGAAATAATGCTGCTAGTGATCCCAGTTGATGCAAACACAACACTGATGTCACACTGCAACTACCAGTGACTGCACCTCATGCAGGGTGTCAGATGAATGCATGTCAGTGCAGTCAGCGCCATATGTGCATAATCACACTCATAATACCCAGAAAACATATTTTTAATGAAAATCCACTCAAAGTAGAGTGTCCAGAGCACTTCTGTGGGGAGGAGTACCTTACTCGAGCGCCACTTTGTCAGATTGTCAGATTGATAAGTAACGACGTGAGGGTCTAGTCAGTTTGTATCATCGAGGCCGTAGGCCGATGTTCGTGTGGGCAGTAAGTCAGATTGACATATCAGGGAAAGCCCCCGGGGTAGCTATGTATCATCTCTTTTAGTTAGTTTCTGGTCTTTGGCGCTCGAGTACGGAACTCCTTCCCTTCTGTGAGGTTACACCAGACCACTAAATGAAGAAAACTGTAGGGTCACAAATTTACCTTTGAACTCAAGATGGAAGTTTTGGGGACATAAAACTTTGAAAAGTTATTCAAGACAAAATACAAGCTTAGATAACAGTCACATGCGATGTGATGTTGTGATGTCTTGATAAGAACGTCACAAAATGTGGATTAGTCACAAAAACACCCGCAAATGAAACTGTATGGAAAAATAAATATTGACCCCACCGACATGCTGACCGCACCTAGTGCATTGACTATATGTAATATCGGATGTAAAATTTAAATAGATTAAAAGAAAGTTGGTAGAAACTCATCGACAGACAGGGCATGGGCATGTAAGAGCTAGATCTAGATTCTAGATCTAGACTAGATCTGGTATAGCACTTAGCAGTAAAGTGTTGCCTCATTGCTGTCTTACCGCTTTGAACGAGATTGGCAAACAGTTACTGCTTGCGAGGACTTGTGCTCACTCGTTAATTATTTAAAGATACAGCACTTTGACGCATTTCCCAATGTCATGGTCTCAATCTGTGTAGAATGTTAGTCTCACAGCAAGAGAAGATGTAATGTAATATACATTATAATATATCGCAACATTCAAATTAGATGGTATCCCTGAAAAAGGAAGGGTATTAAATTTCAGTAACAATAACAGCACAGTGCAGTAAAATCTTTACTTCAGTTGTTGTCAGACATACAAAATAGATCTGGCTCAAGTAGACTAGTCGTTGACACCACCATATTACATACATGTAGCTATAGCCTAGATAGACTGAAGAAATACCATTTATGCTGTAAATGTAAACCAGTGTCAGAAGGAATGTCAGAGCAGTGTAATTAATTGTAATAAAATACAATTGACACAGAATTAAGATAAGATGTGTCTCAGGAGTGGTTGGCTAAACTTTCATTACTGGAGGAAGTGAGAATTTTGTTGCAATGATTTGTGCCTGTATCTTCGCTAGCTCTACAGATTGTCACAGTGACCTCGTGCAAGATGCTCCGGCATCCACACCCCAAGCCAGCAGCATTCAGGCTATTGACAAGGGTTCAGTACACAGAATCTGCTCAGGTCAAGTCGTTCTCACTCTTGCCACAGCTGTGAAAGAATTAGTGGAAAACAGTATTGACGCTGGGGCCACAAGTGTTGGTAAATACCATGTCACTTTTATTTGTTGAAACTACTAAAATAGTCAAGTTACAGATTAGTTTGGACCTTGTCAGAGATATCTATATAATTGCATGTGACTGTTGATTTTGAAAAACAAAAAATATATCATGAACAACCATGAGGAAACTGGACAGTGAACTTGAATACTTTTTATACGTCTTTCAAGTATACTGTCTTCATATTAAGCTCATGTATGGAGAAACAATTCTCTTTCTATGACCAACATTTCTGCAGATTATATTTGTGATTTGCTTCATCCATGTTAAAAATCAATTATTTCTTATTGAATTATCTGTGCTTGGCTGTAAACAAACCAAAAAATGTTTTATTTAACTGTTGGGCAGCCACATTGTTGTGCCCAGGACTGTTAATTAGTTAGCCTACAGTAACAGGAATGATAGGACAGCAAATAATATACCTATGGACATTTATGAATTCACCAGAAGTGAAGCTGAAAGATTATGGCAGTGAAAGTATTGAAGTTATTGACAATGGATCTGGAGTGGAAGAGTCAAACTTTGAAGGCCTCAGTAAGTCTAGACTGTAGTCTAGTTGTCAGATAAATTGTAAATTGTCTGTGTGTTAAAAATTGTAATTTCGTTTGGATCTAATGAACTTTCAAACCAAACACCATCTCTTCCTACACTATGGAGATGGAAACTCATTCATTCACATGGAGATTTACTGAATATTAAGGTAAGAAGTTCTACATGATAGAAACAGAGAGAATATCACAAAAATGTGCTTCATGTTTCATTATATTTTATATTTTAATTAGGAGTCATCAGATTATAGAGGAGATTAATCATTTTGACTGTTCACATCTGAACTCTAATTGGCTGGCTGGTCGCATCATCCAGTACTTTACACTCTTGATACCAATTTGACAATCTCACTTTCACTTGACACCAGCAATGTTAACCAGTTTCTCACAGTAAAGGATCACTGAACAGAACAATACAGTACACTACAAATTAGGGCCATCAGTTCATGTGTGGTTGGTTTATATACTTCTTTTGAATTCGTCATGCTGCAAAACAAATAGTCAAAGCAGTTAGATCACATTTAGCTTTAAATCACAGAGTGCTACAAGATAAATCAAAAATGTTCTGTGTAGCTCCATATCTCAGTGTACATTAAATTGTTTTCATTCTCCAGCACTGAAACATCACACATCCAAACTTCAGGACTTTGATGACTTGGTCAGTGTTACAACATTTGGGTTTAGAGGAGAAGCTTTAAGTTCTCTGTGTGCTCTCAGGTTTGTACAACTTTGGGTCTGAACCCTTTCGAAATATAGAAACAATTAAAAAAGAGAATAATTAATCAGCATGTTAAGTAGAAAATGCACTGAGAGGGAACTGCTAGTGTCATCTGGAGAGAAACTTTTTATTCTGACTTTCTTGTGACATTTTTATTACCAGCATCCTGATGGATCTGTTGTGTAACATTTAGAAATTATAGTATGAACTTTAACTGGAAGCTTTTGAGATGCTACTGAATGACTGGAAGTGTGAAATTTTAGACAAATTGTTTACTATTGTTCACCAACGCTGCTATCTGTCAAACAGAACTTGGCAGTTGAATTATAGGGTTGATGGAAGTAGAAAAATAATAAATGAGTTAAAAAATTTGTCCTGTGCTATTTCACAAACACAGTATTGTGCAGAGATAGCTGGGCTTTACTTTCTGCTATTTTACAGTAACATGGTCATCACCACCCGTAACAAATTTGCAGCTGTTGGCACCAGGCTGGAGTTTGATCTGAATGGCAAAATAGTTTCGAGAAAATCTGCTCCAAGACAGGTAATTTTTTCATCCTTTTTTGTTCATGGTAATGGATGGATGGATAACAGATTGAGCTATTAAATGAATTTTTTGCTATGTTAACAATAAATGTGCTTGAAGCATTGCTTTACCGTCTGGAAATACATCGGTTGATCAGGCAATGATACATTTGTAGTTACAATGTATTATCAGATTGAAGAAGAAACATAAGGCCTAAGTGGCAGTGCATCTTTGATTGTGATTTTGAATGGATGTAGATGTGTATTTTGATAAGTTTAAGAAATATGGTGTGTTTTGTTGTTTCAGTAACTCATGTGAGTTTACAGTTTTATGTTGTTTGTTTCCTCAGGTTGGCACTACAGTTCACATACAGAACATATTCCATACATTGCCTGTTCGACACAAGGAATTTCATCGGAATCTAAAGAAAGAATTTGCCAAGCTGGTCCAAGTGTTGAATGCTTACTGTATCGTCAATACTGGTGTACGCATCAGCTGTTCCAATCAGACAGCCAAAGGGTGAGCTGGACTAGAAATTTTATCTTAACATTTGTTGAGTTTTTTTCCCTTCATTTTTCTTTCTTTCTTCTTGTGCACATATGAACATTTCTTAACCCTCGTCCTGCGGGAGGCCACTATATTGTATGGCAGCGCTGCTCCTCGTGTTTTGTTTATTTGGCCACAATATAGTGGCCTCCCTGCGCAACACGCGAGATACGCGAGGCCAATATTGTGACCTACAGACTGCAAACCGAGTCCAGCGGGGGGCCAATATATTGTATGGCAGCGCTGCTCCTCGTGTTTTGTTTATTTGGTTGCCGCGACCATCGTTTTTTTCAAATTTTTTTTCCCACACTATTTTCGCATGTTTATCTATCCTGTCACCCCTACTATATCTAACACTATTTATTACTATGCAACTATTCATAACTATTTGTCATACTCATGTAATAGTACTGACGGTCTGAAGTTCGAACTGAGGAAAATCTTGGGGAAACTTTTACTTTGATGCTGGTTGTCGTCTACGTGTGAAATGAGAAGAAGGGGGCCATGTGCGTATTTGAGACACTGTTCTATGTCTCAGGGTTCACACAGGTCCTTAAAAGTCCTTAAAGTCCTTAATTTTCATAAAAGAAAAAATAAGTACTCAAAAAGTCCTTAAATTCTGAAAATGATGCCAAAGTCCTTAAAAAGTCCTTAAAATTTGTGTTTCAGTTGAAACATTTGAGATTCAAATCTTCCAGTTGCATACTGGACAAGTGGTACTTTGAAATAACTGAACTTTTTAGAGTGAATTTACTTTGTTTGAACTCTGGATATAGAAACATGCCGTATCGATGATTGCTGCACACCACTTGTATAGTTGTAATATTTCTTGGTCACAGGCATACAGGTCCTTAATTTTTTTACTGTGAGTCCTTAGGAAGTCCTTAACCCATACCCTGCGCGCTACCCGTAAAGCCCGCTGCCCCATCAGTGACCTTACTCACGGAGAATCTTATCTGGGGTCACTGACTCGTGCCGCTAGGCGATGACCACATACGCTGTCCACGTGGTTCGGTTTTTATTGATCGGTATGAAAACATTCGCTGCTATGCCTTATCACGCTTGATAATGAATTAACCAGCAAAACTTTAGTCTGTCAGTCTCTAACCAATGATCTGACTTATGATTCCAAACTGACAGCTGTAGTTTTCGTGAGAACGAAGCATGATAACTAGCCACGCCCTCCCAAGCCCTACACAAATGGTTTCATCCTGATTGACACATACTAATAAACCAATGTGGGCATTTGGGGCAAAGATTATTTCAGAGCTTGTTTCTGATTGGTTCTTAGATACAGACAACTCCAGATGGTGGTCAGCTTGTGAGAAAATGAGATAATATTGCAAATTTGTTGAGCAACAGTTCGCATGTTGATGTTACATCTTTTGAAAGTGTGGGGAGAGCCTTTGAAAGCTTAGTCTTTGTGATTCCGACCAGTGTTTCAATGGTTAACATGTCCATGTCACAATGCGTTTGATTTAGAAGAGATACACTGAACAATAACACGGTGGTTACGTCTCAAAAAGGTCAGTGACCCGATGCCTGAAAATAGGGCTTGCGCATGGCGTGGGCAGCTTGACCGGGGCGACTTTTGCCGCCCGTGCGGCGTGAGCGCTTGCAAGACAATACCGACTATTGCCGCCCCGCGCAGGATGAGGGTTAAAAAGTCCTTAAAATCAGTTTTCAAGACTTTGTATGAACCCTGATGTCTGTAATTATGAATTCTGATGTAATATTAGGGCATGCTGCATAAGGGCGTCTGTCAGTAGGTTTTTCATCAGGGAAAACTGGGAGAAAATGACCGACTTTGTTGTTGGTCGTTGTCTTTACTTGATGTGGTAATTAGAGAGATATTGTGTTGCTTTGATTGAACCGCTTTTCAGTACAAGTACGGAAATCACATCTCTCGATAAAACTAACAACATAGTACATAGAGAAGGCAGTGTTACGATTCATATGGTTAGTAAATTAAGCGCCTGGCTTAAAAAATAATTTGTTCAACTGAATGGCCTGACTTAGGGACAGAAAAAGCACTGAGGTCTTGGGAAAACGATAAAACGCCTGTTAAACGGCATGTAAATGTCAGGTCAGAAAAATCTGCTACTGGTAACATGTAATCCAGTACAACCTGCTTCATGAACTGGTACGCTAGCATGGTATCAGTGGGCGTGCACCTGTCGGTGCAAACGGCCAGGGCGGAGGAGGTTTCATCTGACCCAACGGCCACATGCTAGGGCACAATGTGACCCTCAGTACTTGAGTCCTTCACATTGGGCCCCGGTAGCGGTGTGGTCATAGGCTTGTTTGCCTAAATCACAGACGAAGAATTGAGCAAACTTCCCGGACGCAGCTTCGAAGCTGGCGGCAGCAGGCCAGTGGTTGATTGATAGGGCAGATGGCAATATACCGTCACTCTGGCCTGGATATCGTGACACAGAGCATCCACCAGTATTGGTGTTCTTTGGTTTGGGTCTTTCACCCTAGTCAGTTGGGACTGCGAGGCTGTGGAGTAGCCTACAGGCAGCCGGTCAGGCAATATGACTGTCCCTCTGGCATCCTCCTGCACCTGGATACATTTCCAGTCGTCTTGACCCTGTCTTGCCACTTGGATAAGTTGTGTCCAGGCGAGAGAGTGAGTCTGATGTTTGCGCAGCTCTTTCTCACTAAAAACAAATTCTTTGCGCCAGTCTTAACACTCACCTCGTCTTCTTTCATCTTTGTCTCGTCTTCTTTCCTCTCAAAATTCCAACGGCGATGGGCGAGTGCGGTGGCAGCAGGTTTGGATAGACTGGAAGCTGTTAGCACAGACCTACACGTTGGTGGCTGTGGGCTATGGTCGCTTCATCGTCGATTGAAGTGGAGGCGTGGGGAGGCAGCACCCACAGTAGCTGAGCAGCCTTATTTAAGGATAGCACTGCTCACCTCAACTGAGGAAGGGGCTAGAAAAGGTGCCCTAAAGAAAGCCCACTTCACATCACCCTGATTGGTATACCGCGACCAGTGGGGATCCCTTTTTGCGGTCGAAACAAAAAGAAATTCAGCTTACTCAGGCTAGGAGCCTGGAATATACGCACACTACAGGACAACTCAAACAACACGGAAAGACGCACTGCACTTATTGCCATTGAGCTCAGCATGTACAACCTGGACATAGTGGCACTCAGTGAGACCAGACTCCCTGATAGTGGCCAACTCAAAGAGCTCAGTGGTGGATACACCTTCCTCTGGAAAGGCAAGGGTGCAGTCGAACCGAGACAGCATGGTGTTGGGTTTGCAATTAAAAATGACCTTGTCAGAAACTTGCAGTCCATGCCAATTGAAATAAATGACAGGCTAATGACACTCAGGATCCCAGTTGGGAAAAGCCAGTCAGCCACCCTCATTAGCGCATATGCGCCCACCATGACAAACCCAGATGAAGCCAAAGACCAGTTCTATTCTGATCTAGAATCTGTCATATGCTCTGTCCCGGCAGCTGATAAGCTGATTCTCTTGGGGGACTTCAATGCTAGGGTTGGCTCCGAAATCTCAGCGTGGCCAAATGTTTTGGGCCCTCATGGAGTTGGTTCATGCAATAACAATGGGTTGCGCTTACTTACTTTGTGCGCTGAATTTGGCCTGTTCATTACCAACACAAATTTTAGTCTCCCCGTGAGAAACAGAACGTCATGGATGCATCCCCGCTCAAAGCATTGGCATCTCATAGACTATGTCACTGTGAGGAAGACTGACAGAAAAGATGTCCTTGTAACAAAGGCGATGTGTGGTGCCGAGTGTGGAACTGACCACAGACTCATTGTTTGCAAGCTCAGACTAACATTGAGGCGCAATAGATGCCCTCAAGGGAAAGCGCCACCTAAACACCTAAATGTTTCAAAACTCTGCTCAGCTGAGAAACAGAGCGAGCTCTCATCAGAACTCTCCGCAAAATTGGATTGCGTGACTTTTGACCCTGAGAACATTGAACAGAGCTGGACTGACCTAAATACGACTGTACACTCTTGCGCCAGCAGCACAGTTAGTTTTCCTGTCCGCAAGCACCAGGACTGGTTCAATGATAATGATAATGAAATCAAAGTGCTCATCAAAGAAAAAAATAGTCTCATCCAAGCTCACTGCAGTGACCCCTCTTCCACAGCAAAAGCTGATGCACTGCGTGCATGTAAGGGTGTACTCCAGAAGAAGCTGAGGAAAATGAAAAATGACTGGCTAGAAGAGCGAGTAAGAGAAACTCAGAAATATGCCGACACAAACAACACTAGAAAGTTCTTTGAGAGCCTCCGAGCTGTGTTTGGACCATCCCGCTCTGGCACTACGCCACTTCTTGCGTCAGATGGTTCAACACGCATTGTTGAATTGAATGCCATAATTCAGCGTTGGGCAGAACATTTCGGAGGTGTGCTAAATCGGCCATCAAATATAAATACTGAGTCCATTGACCGCCTCCCTCAGACTCCTATTAATGCAGCTCTTGCCAAGCCATTCACAGCAAATGAGACCCGAACTACCACAAATCAGATGTCCTTTAACAAATCACCAGGCGTGGATTCAATTCCTGCTGAGGTGTATGCCTTCGGTGGAGAAAAGCTTATTGAAAGGTTGACCGAGTTGTTCAATCATATGTTGAAAGCAGGGAAGCTGCCACAGGACTTCAAAGATGCTTCAATCATCCATCTGTACAAAAACAAAGGGGACAGCCAAGTCTGTGACAACCATCGGGGAATCTCTCTACTTTCAATTGCTGGCAAAATATTGGCAAGAATGCTTCTGAATCGCCTTCTTGATCACCTCTCGTCAAATGACTTGCTTCCCGAGAGCCAATGTGGCTTTCGTAAAGAGAGGGGAACGGCGGATATGATTTTTGCTGCCAGACAGATTCAGGAAAAATGCATGGAACAAAATAAAGCGCTGTATATCACATTTGTTGACCTCACAAAAGCATTTGACACAGTGTGTCGTGAAGGCCTCTGGAAAATCTTGGCGAAGTTTGGGTGTCCACCCGAATTCATCACAATAGTGCGCCAGTTTCATGATGGCATGCAAGCTGCAGTCAAAAGCAACGGCAGTGTTTCAGAGCCCTTTGCTGTCACAAATGGGGTAAAACAGGGTTGTGTCTTAGCCCCAACTCTGTTCAGCATCATGTTCTCTGCAATGCTACAAGAAGCCTTTAGCTCTCCTCCTCAAGGGGTAAGCATCAAGTACCGAACTGATGGCAGTCTATTCAACCTCAGGAGACTTCAGGCAAAAACCAAAACCAAAAGTACTCAAGTCTGTGACCCACTATTTGCTGATGATTGTGCACCTCTGGCACACGATGAGGATAGCATGCAAAACTGTGTTGATAAGTTCTCTAGTGCCTGTGACAACTTTGGCCTCACAATAAGCACAAAGAAGACGGAAGTGCTCCATCAGCCTACTCCAGACGACAAGTATCCTGTGACCCCAAATATCAAAGTCCATGACAGTCTTCTGAAGGTGTCGGAGAACTTCACCTATCTTGGCAGTACACTGTCTTCCGCGGCTCGTGTTGATACTGAAATTCTCTCAAGAATCAGCAAAGCCGGCTCTGCATTTGGCAGGCTTCGAAAGAGAGTATGGGATGTTGCCGGCATTCGCACAGACACTAAGCTGAAAGTGTACAATGCTGTGGTCCTTCCCACCCTACTCTATGGGGCTGAAACCTGGACAGTGTACCAATCGTATGCCAGAAAGCTAAATCACTTTCATCTGGCCTGCCTTAGAAAGATCCTAAGGATCAAATGGCAGGATAAAATTCCAGACACTGAGGTCCTCAATCGTGCCAAGGAATTGAGCATCTTCTGCCACCTGAAAAAAATTCAGCTACGTTGGGCAGGACATGTTGTCAGAATGCCCGACTCCAGACTCCCTAAGCAAATCTTCTTCTCTGAGCTCTCCAATGGAACGAGGAATGTTGGGGCCCCAAAGAGACGTTACAAAGACACTCTCAAGCGATCACTGAAGGCCTTTGCCATTGATGTGAGTGAGTGGGAAAAGCTCTCGCTTGATCGTGCAAATTGGAGGGCGGCCCTTACCAGAGGCAGCAAAGCATGGGGAGCTGACAGAGTCCAGCAGGCTATCAAAAAAAGAGAACGGCGCAAGAAAAGGCCCAGTGGTACTGAACCAACGGAGCACTCTTGTCATTTATGCGGAAGGGTCTGCAGGGCAAAAATAGGACTTATCAGTCACATGAGAAGCCATAAGTCATGAAAGAACAGTCTTTCCATTCTGTCCTCTGTGTCCTTTAGTTCTTTTTATTGTCCATGTGTTGAAATTCTCAACAATTTCTGTTCTTTATTCCTCTGGTGTTGTTAAGGTCATCATCATACCTGATGGACGAACTATTATTATTATAAATGCAGAAAATTCTTTACTTGGGGCCTTCCATGTAACAATAGAACTTACTGCATATCATCACAAGTACTTTATAAATCCAAATATCATGGGGTCCCTTACGATTTATCCACCATTAATGTTGTTATTGCGTCCTAAAGTAAACATGACGCACATGTTCAAAAGGACCCGACTGACCCCACCGCCGAGATTATCGGCAACATGCGAACGATCGGCTGACTAGCCGCTGGCTATCCCCGCACGGGGTGTTACGTGGACGAGTTTACTCAGCGTGGGACGAGGGTTAAGTGTTAGTACCTGAAATGATGATCCACATAGTGCATTGTAGGATCTTATTGTGAAAGACATGCATTTTAAGGAAACTGTCACAATATTGGAAAGCTTCAGATATATTTGAAGTGACTTAAATGATTTTTCTATGACATTGTAATGTTACAATTGGTGGAATAGTGTAAATTTTCTCTCTGAATTTGAATAGGATCTTTCAGAATGAAAGTCAAGTAAACATTTAGGGTTTGTCTGTCCAACTCTTACAACTTTTCATTTTTCATCCCAGGAGCAGAAACATTGTGGTTTCGACCAATGGAAATGAGTCTATGAAGGAAAATATTGCCAATATCTTTAGTCCAAAACAGGCAAGTGATTTTAATGTGAAATCTACATTTGTTGTTGTTGTGGCTGAGTTATTGTTGTACTTTTCTGCTCGTTATTTGTTTTTTCATTGTTCTGTTTCTTGTCCCATCTCAACTGTAGTTAAGTTTTTTATATCCGGTGTTCCCTCTTAATCTTATAAACTTCCCATTTGATAACGTGGTGATCATGCCAGAGAACACAGATGAATAAGTTGCTCCCCTTCCCCTTTTGCATGATGTGCTCAATTTTCTAATCTTGTTTCAGCTGCAGAGTCTGCTGGAGTTCTGTCAAGCTGAAGCTGAGGACGAAGTCTGCACAGAGTTTGGAATTAAATCTCAGCAAAAATCTGCCATCACCTTTAGGTAATATATTGAATTGTTCAACTTTACTAATATTTGTGAGAAATAAGTAGGGACATACCCTGGACACAAATTGACATTCCTTCTTGCAGAAACTTCTGTGACATGAAAAATTTAATGTTGTTGGGAAATGTTTTTGCCTGTCTTGAAAATGGATTATTTTGATGTTTGTGTTTGAGAATTCAAGGATTATTTGTCTGTAGTTTTCATATTGGTTCCATATTGTAAACCATTACATTTGTCATTATCTTCTGACTTCTGATCAGTCACAGCAGTTAAAAAAGTCAGTCAGAACTTTTTCTTCTACAGAATGGAAGGATTTATTTCCAAATGTGAACACGGGCAAGGCCGAAGTAGCTCGGACAGACAGTTTATCTTCATCAACAAGAGACCATGTGATGCTGGCAAGGTCAGTTGTTAGACATTCACTTTATCCAGAATATTCTTATCTAATGAAGTAACGCTAGTAGTGAGGAAATAAACTGTTTTTTCTGTTTTGCTTTTGTGAAAAAAGATTAGAGTCATTGCCAAGAACAATAAAATTATTTTTCTTGGATATTTTTTCTCTTGATATGAAATTTTGACCTGAAGGTCAAGGGTAGATCCATCACTTGATACCAGTGAGTCTCCTGAAAAGTTATCTCTTAGGCTGGCACAAGACAAGACACACATCACTGTATCATGAGATTGATGTTGTCAACAAACCCCATTGAAGTAAACTGACTGTTTTTGAGTATTACTGTTCAAGGAAAAATCCAGGTACTGACTTTAGCAGCATTGACTCCATAAATTCTGAAATCAAGACGGACAAGAAATCTATGGTTAGAAAGTGCAGATGAAAACATTGGCCCAGATGAAATGCCAAACTGAGACTTTCTGACAGTAAATTTTTGTCTGACCAATTTCAGATCCTCAAACTAATCAATGAAGTTTACCACAGTTACAACCGACACCAAAATCCATTTATTGCTCTCAACATCACCATGAACAAAGGTAAGAGATTTCAACATGTCAGAAATGCCACCCATTCAGATTTGATCAGAATCATTCCGATTTTTCTTCAAAACCGGGCGTGATTCCAATTTTCTGATTAGTTAGGCCGGTATTCTGATTTTCAGTATTTCCCACAGTTGGCATTTTTTTCGTTTTCGTCTTCTGAATTCTAGTTTTAAAGTGCAACTTTTGCACAACACTCTGAATTGGAATATTGCAATCATTTCAGAAATAAACCGGAAGTTAGTCCTACTTCCTTTTGGCTTCTTTTGCACTGTTTAACAATTTCTTCACTTGCCACGAGCATTGTTTACATTCTTTGTATGGTTTCACATGGCGGCGTCTGAGTCCAAGTGATATATTCTGCGACGACTGTGCCAGGAGGAATCAGCTCTAAACCTAGCTAGATTTATATTTGTACAGTCACTTCTAAACTTAGCTGGATATTGTGTCAGTTTAAAAATTATTTATTTGGCAGCAACTCTTATGGAGGTAGGAATCAGCCGAAGGATATAAGCATTATCTATCAGTGGCGATTGTGACAGAGGGAGAATCAGTTTTAAACTTATTTAGATCTAAATTTCCTAAGTCTAAGCCATGGAAGTAGTTGATGTTGCATGGGCACAAATTGCCAAATTAAAATGATTATGACAGTGGCAAAACATTAAAACAGCACATAATGGGCAAACATTATGTGGGACATACGTGCATCTTCACAATCAAATATCCAGCATATCAAGGTAACTCCTATCAGACATTCCTGGCAACAGCTCCAGAGCAAAGATCAATTTTGTTAAATGTTCCTTCTGTGGGCAGAGCTCTTTTTCAGTTTTGGCCAAGGTCAGTATAAAGAGCCTTTAATAAGATACGGTTGAATTGAGCTGAAAATGGTGCAAGTGTTGAAGTTTTTTTTCAGCCCAACCCTGTGTGATCAAAAAGAAAATGTAAATTTAGTACTGGCATAATTTTAATTTTTGGCGTCGTTTGTGCTGCTTCAGATTTTTTCTTGGCTTGATTCAGATTTTTGTTTTTATAGGATGGCATTTCTGTTGTGTCACTGGTTTGTTTGAAAAGCATTGATTTTCGTACAGTTACTTGTAATGCTATCAGGGGCATATTAAGAGTTCAAAAAAATCTTGCATCACTTCAGTGTTTTGAATAATAATCTGTGTGTTCTTTCTGAGCCGGTAGGTGCAGGGTGTTTCAAAAATAGCCATGCAGTTGTAGGCCTAGGGAGATGCAAGAAATCCACCAGCAAGTGTGTATGTGTACAGTTGTAACCTACAAGAAACAGTTTTGCCAAGTTGAGTGTTGTAAACTCACTATTGAGTATGTTCAATGACAGATGAAAAATTGAAAGTGCTAATTTAGTTTATCTGTAAAAATTTTGTGTTCAGGTTTTAAGCGCAATATTACTGAAGAAGTGAAGTCGTGTGTTCAGAAACCATGAGTTATTTATTGCCTGTCCTAATTAACTTTTGACCTTGACAGAATCTGTAGATGTCAATGTGACACCAGACAAAAGACAAATTTTCCTGGAAGGGGAACGACTGTTGTTGGCTGTTTTAAAGGTTTGTTGCATGTTATTTCTCAGTATTCACTCCCATACTTTTATCTTCTGTACATCTGGAAATATCTTTTTTCTTTTCTTTTTTTTTTGTAATTTGTTTATTATGGGGAAAATCTTCATTTCTCTACAAAAATGATAGTATGATGATTTAGTATCAAAACCAAAAATCCACCACTTTGATTGTGAAATACGCAGCTTGTGTTTACTTTACTGAGAGAATGAACGATTTCTAACACAGTTTTTTTTTGGGTGCAACTTTTCTATTTGATATTCATATTGCTACTTTTCTCAGAGCTCCTTGATTCAGATGTTTGAACCCACGACTTCCATCTACAAGGTGAACAGTTTCTCATCATCTCTACAAATAGGTAAGACAGCGTAATGGCTTTCTGAGTTGGTTAAAAAGAAGAATTATTATGTTAGGAATTAATAGATTCTTCAGTGGCAGATTTTATACTGAACAAAATATTGAACCAAGCCTATTATTGGAACCTGTGATGTTAATTTTACAGGTATTGTGAATTTGGCATGGGTAGAATCTGTTTCACTCTCTGAAAATTGATTTATAGTCCTAGCAAAATCAGTTGAGCTGTCTGTAGCAAACTTGGATTGAAATTTTACCTTTGGCCTCTGAGAGATAAATGTTTGCGCAACTTTTAAATTGACATCCACACGCACACACATTTTCTTGCTAGAACTGTCAGTCAAGTCTGTGAAACCGAACTCGTGACATTTGTGACATTTTGCAGGTTCCAGATCCAGTACAAGTGCCACAGACAGTCCCAGGACTCTCGGCAAGTTGGAATCTTTCTCACAATCTGATCATGGAGTAAATGTGAGTAAATCTACCAGCCTGGTCAAAACTTCACTTTACCTCTGGGGGGGGGGGGGGGGGGGTGTGACATTATGTACATCTTTGTTTTTCAACTTGTGTAGTTTGTCCTATGGCCTGGATGGATGGATGGATGGATGGATGGGTGGGTGGGTGGATGGGTGGGTGGGTGGATGGATGGATGGATGGGTGGATGGATGGGTGGGTGGGTGGATGGATGGATGGGTGGGTGGGTGGATGGATGGATGGGTGGGTGGGTGGGTGGATGGATGGATGGATGGGTGGGTGGGTGGGTGGATGGATGGCTGGCTGGATGGGTGGGTGGGTGGATGGGTGGATAGATGGATGGATGGATGGATGGATGGGTGGGTGGATGGATGGATGGATGGATGGATGGATGGGTGGGTGGGTGGATGGGTGGGTGGATGGATGGATGGATGGATGGGTGGGTGGGTGGATGGATGGATGGATGTAGCTAGTCTGAATGGCTCGATATGTTTATCATGTCTCAGGAAATATCCTGTATACAGCTGGATTGAGAAGAGAAGTTCTACTCAGTAAGACTCATAATATACGTTAATACAAGGAGTCCATAATACGTGGAAGCCCGAATGCCTCATGTAATTATATGAATAAATATATGCTGTGGTGGTTGCTGTTTATTTTGACCCTTCATTCTGTCCCGCAGGACTCAGTCACAGCACCCTCCCTGTCCAGTTCTCTGTCCAGAATGAAGAGATCTTTCACCAGTGCATTTGCCAAAACTTGTCCCAGTCCTGGTTCTAATGACAAAAGTCCAAACAAGAAATCCAGTGAGTTGCAAAGTTTTATTCAGTCTCCAGGTTTTTCTTCTTGTAATATTTTACTGTGCTAATGGAGATCATTGTAATCAGTTTGTCTCCAGTATTGCTGTATTTATGTTGGACAAGAGAAATCTTGGTTTATCACAGAAATACAAATATGAAAGTAGAGATATCATATATGAAGTCTTGAGTTTTTGGAGTGAAACTTTCATATTTATTTAGGTTCTTTTTGCTTTGCTTGTTTTTCCATTTTTCACTTTTAACAGCAACAGTTCAAAACCTGGAGGATTTTGGTTTGTTGGAATTTGAAATATATATATGATGTTTATGGTCACACTTTGTCCAATCTTTGTACACTCTAGAGCTTTAGTGACTGTGATGTTTCCACTTTCTCTCACTAACTTTCTTCTGACACCAGCCGTGATGGGCACGGCACAAACACACTAAATAATCGACTATCTCTCTTCTATAAGTTATAACAAACGATATCTGTATTGCTTACATATATACAATAATTATTAATTCATTCAATAATAATAGGAACATAGGTCATACAATTTCATGTGAATTTCGATGGAATGAAGTTGATGCAAATCAGTACATGCTAATTAAATGGCTTCGTAATATTCGATTTCTAGCACATTTTATAAAACACATGGGAACATTCAGCATAAGGAAACCTCTCCTTTAGGGGTGTATGGCGCTATCTGGGCACTGGTTCTTCCTCTCTACCCTGGCTTGACTGCGCAGTTAGATCAACAGGTATCGGCAGGTACCAATAGGTCGGGAAGCCAAGAAGCCACGATGTCGTTAATCAAAGTACAAGAAGTTGAGAAGCCAAGAAGGTGTTGTTCTTCCTCCTCTGTAGAAAAACAATCGCAACTTCCTAATCTACTGCTGGAAGGCATGACTTCCGTACTTACTCCATGACGGATATTCGTCATTAATACTTTTAACCGCTGACACTGTTATAAGTCAGGCTGCAGCTCCCATACTCCATAGGCTCCCATATAGGCAATAGAATAAACGATCAATGCAGTTTTAATGATATTTACACGTTCCCCACGAAGAATAACGCTCTCTCTAACAGACCCCATCCTATAAGGTTTCGTAACATATATGTAACGGCGTTTCCGTGACTCTCTCAGAGGCAGTAGTTATACCAAAGTAAACCCACTAGATTTAGGTTCTACAATCATGAACATTAAGTAAAATACACATACATCGTACAATTAACTTACCACTCAGCAACAGCTCAAATGCCGACAAGATACCAAAGATACCACGCTCTGACAAAGGATGTTTGCGGGTTCCCTGACCTTCCCCACTCACAAGACTAGTACAAAGTTACAGTTGCGGTTGTGGTCTCCTCTTCGGCACGAAGCTGGTGAGTGCTCTCAGCGGTCTGAAGTTGGAAGGAGCGTTCGGGGATTTATACCCAGTCAGGTAGCGTCCCAAGACGCTCACCGAGTGTACATTAGTTATCCTAATAGCCACCCCCGTCGACTCCACGTCAAATACTATTGAAACAGCTCTACCCCCCAAGCAATTCCCAGGTGATCTGATCGGCAAGTACGGCGGTCAAGTAAACACTACCCTTTTCGGGTGTCAAAGCGCTTCAGTTGCATCGGCTACTTTCCCCCTCTGGCCTACAATAACTCTGTCTCCCCGCCGTTAGCTATCTTCCCACGCTAGCTATACCTTGCCTGTCTGTCGCCCTGTTACAATCGCCCCCACTTAAGTCGATTTTCCCTGGCAAAATCGGCTAATAAAATTATTAATCTACTGGTAATCTAGATAGAGTGTCGGCCCATAGAGCGTCTCGCCCCCTGATGTTGCTGACTCGAAAGTTATATGGTTGCAGCGCCAGGTTCCATCTAGTTACCCTCGCGTTCTTCTGGTCTTTAGTTCGCATCCAAGTTAGAGGTCGGTGGTCCGTCTCTAACACGAAGTTTCTCCCATACAGATACGCCTGCAACTTACTAACGGCGAAAACTATGGCCAGGCATTCCTTTTCAATTGTTGAGTAGTTCTTCTCCGCAGGTTTCAACTTTCTGCTAACATATACAACTGGATACTTCGTACCCTCGTCTTCTTGAAGTAGGCAGCCACTCACTCCAAGGTTAGATGCGTCTGTCTGGAGAATCAGTTCCTTGTTCCAGTCTGGCATCCGTAGTATCGGCTCGGAACTCAAACAAATTTTTAGGGCATTGAACGCGTTCTCCTGCGCGTGTCCCCACGCGAACTTTGTGCCCTGGGACTTCTTTGTGAGGTCTGACAACGGCGCCGAGATTGCACTGTAATTTGGTACAAACTTCCGATAGTACCCCGTTAGCCCCAGGAAACTCCTCACTTGTGTCTTGGTCGTCGGTCGGTCACAGTCGACAATGGCTCGCACCTTACTCTCCTGCGGTCTTACAGTCCCCTGTCCCAGCTTATGGCCTAAGTACTCGACTTCTGTCATCCCTATTAGCGTCTTGGTAGGTCTAGCTTTTAAATTTGCCCGTCTCAGTCGCTCGAAGACATTCCGACAACGTTCCAAGTGGTCAGGCCAATTTGCACTGTGTATAAGACAGTCGTCTACAAATGCATTTACCCCTTCGCCAGCATCTTTTAATACTTTCCTCATGAGCCTGTTAAATGTGGCGGGGGATCCCTTCAACCCGAACGGCATGACCCTGTACTGGTATAGCCCAAACGGTGTGGCGAACGCCGTCAGGTGTTTATCTTCCTCGGCCATCGGAACTTGATAAAAGCCCTTTGTCAAGTCCAGCTTGGTGAAATATTTTGCCTCCGCTAGATTGGAAATAATGGCTTCTACCTCAGGCATCGGTTCGGCGTCATCGGCAGTCACAACATTTAGCCGCCTGTAGTCGTTGCAGAAACGATGTTGACCATCGGGCTTCTTAACTAATACAATTGGACTATTGTACGGGGACTCGGACGGTTCGATGATTCTGGCCGCAAGCATCTTGCCTACCTCAGCATTGACAGCTTCTCTAGTTGAGTACGGTAGTTGGTAGGGTCTTACCTTCACAGGTTTTTGATCTAGCAATGGGATTTTGTGCTTGATCAAGTCAGTGAGCCCCGGTACATCCGTAAATATATCTTTGTATTCTTCCATGAGCTCTTGCATCTGTTCTCTCTGATCCTGATCTAGCGTGTCCCCTAACTGTACATCCCTGTAGGTTTCGGTCTGTTCTAGCCTAGGCATGACTGTCTCCAGAGGCATCGAAGTCGCTTCCTCTCCTTCATCGGTCTCGTCAATTATAGCTGCAGCTATTGTCTCTGTGTTTTCCTGTTCGTCTTCCCTCTCAATATACTTCTTCAGCATATTCGCGTGATACAATCGTCTCTTCCCCTTGACGTTCACCATGTAGTTCACTGACCCTCTCTGCTCTTCTACTTTGTAAGGCCCTTTCCAAGTCATCTGTAGTTTCGATCCGTCACTTGGGAGAAGTATGAGGACGGAATCGCCCACTTGGAATTTCCTCTGTTTGGCCCCCCTATCGTAGTATTTCTTCTGCCTGTGTTTTTCGACGCTGCTGTTCTCGGCTACGACTTTCATGGCATCCTCCAATCGTTCCCTCATATCTACCACGTATTCGTACGATGACCTCGTTTCTGACTCCGCTTCCCCAGTCCACAGATTCTTCAGTATTGCAAGTGGTCCTCTCACAGGGTGACCGAACACTAGTTCAAACGGCGAAAAACCTGTACTGGCCTGTACACAACATTCTGTCCCAGTCCTTGGGTCTGTCATGAGCTACTCGGCGAAGCATATTCTTCAGCACTCCGTTCTCACACTCATGCTCTTCCTTGTCAATCTCCACCTTGCGAGATCGCGTGAGTACCACACTTATCTTCTCAAGAGACGCCCCCTTTATGTTTCCTATAATCAAATCGGCCACTGGGTCTTGCACTACTAGCGCTTTGAGAAGCCCAGTATAAAATGGGGTTTCTACCCACATTTCCGCGACAGGAGCAGACCTTCTCGTCCCGTCCATCAGGACATAACTCCTGTTCTTCCCAGTTAAGCTGTTAGGAGGCAGTTTGTCCCTTTTTATAATCGCACACGTGCATCCCGTGTCACGAAGGATAGTAATCTCTTTATCTCCTATCCTCCCCTTCTCCAAAAATGGAGCGGATAAATTATTCTCCGGAACATCGTCTCCGGGCTCATGTTCTGTCGAACCTTCTAACTCAATACTCTTACCTTCCGTCTCCCAAGAAATGAAGGTCTGTGGCCCAACACTTGGCTCAGCCCCTGGTTGAGTATTCGCCCTGCCCGATGACTCCCACTGACTGTCATCGGCTTCCTCATCGCTGGTTAGTACGACTGCGGTCGTCTCTTTCTGTCTCTTCCTACAGAATCTCGCAATATGGAGAAGTGACCCACACACAAAACAACCACGCCCACTCTCACGCTGGGACTTACCTCGGTTGTCCTCGACAGTGGCAGCAGCACCCTTCTTCGTCCTGCCCTGGTCACACTGCCTACTCAGGTGATTGGGAGAGCCACAGTTGAAGCATACCGGTTTACTCACTCCTAAACCCTTACTTCTGCTCTCCTCAACCTTCTTACCTGACTTCTGCTGTTGCTCCAGCCCTCGCTTCGACTGATGAGCCTCACTATACAAGTCCGCCATCTCAACTAACTCATGCACGGACTTGGGGTCCCTCTCTTTCAAATATATGGAAAGATTACAGTCGACAATCTTCAACATCTGCTCCCTGACTAACAGATCCGTAATCCCTTCCATAGTTCTCTCTGCCTCTGAGAGGTCTACCCACCTCTCAAAATATCTCTGCAATCTCACGGACAGCTGCGTATAAGTTTCGTCCTTATCTAGACGACTCTCCCTAAACTTACGCCTATAACCCTCTGCCGTGAGGTGATACTTCTTGAACAACACCTTCTTTACCTTCTCGTAATCCCTACTGTCTTCATCGCTGAGACCGGAATAAACATCTAACGCCCTGCCAGTTAACAATGCCCCTAACATGTCTGCCCAGGTGTCTTCTTCCCAATCATTTGCCTGCGCGAGCCTTTCAAATCTTTTCAAATACGAGTCGAGATCCTCGCGCGAGTCATCAAAAATGGCAATTTTAGGTACCTTCGGGGCAGCAGATTTTCCATTCCCTTTACCATTGTGACACCCGTTTTTGGCTAGTTCCCGTTCGCATTCCATTCTCTCCCTTTCAAATTGTCTTTCCTTCTCCTTTTCTTCTCGTTGGCGCTCCTTTTCTTCTCGTTCGATAGCCCTTTGTTCTCGGTTTTGGGCTTTCTCTTCGTCCCCACCTAATTTTGAATTCCTCATCACTAATGCCTTCTTGTCTGGCAAGCTTCAGTGCGCCCAGATAGTCCATCAGCAATTGACCTGTAAACAAAGCTAACAATAAAGCGTGGATCGTAACTGTGAAGTTAACAACAATATTCCTCCAATAGCAAACAACAATTTTCTCTGTGACAAAAGATAAAATTGAACAGTCAATGCACAGGTAAAATCAGAGCATGTCGCAGGCACTAAATGTCAATCTCTCTCACTCGCCTCAGGGCAGATGACCTGTCCACACAATCACACAATAGCCCCTTGACACGACCCAGATCAAAATTAAATGTTATTTACTAGCAGGATCCCACTTCTGACACCATTGTGATGTTTCCACTTTCTCTCACTAACTTTCTTCTGACACCAGCCGTGATGGGCACGGCACAAACACACTAAATAATCGACTATCTCTCTTCTATAAGTTATAACAAACGATATCTGTATTGCTTACATATATACAATAATTATTAATTCATTCAATAATAATAGGAACATAGGTCATACAATTTCATGTGAATTTCGATGGAATGAAGTTGATGCAAATCAGTACATGCTAATTAAATGGCTTCGTAATATTCGATTTCTAGCACATTTTATAAAACACATGGGAACATTCAGCATAAGGAAACCTCTCCTTTGGGGGTGTATGGCGCTATCTGGGCACTGGTTCTTCCTCTCTACCCTGGCTTGACTGCGCAGTTAGATCAACAGGTATCGGCAGGTACCAATAGGTCGGGAAGCCAAGAAGCCACGATGTCGTTAATCAAAGTACAAGAAGTTGAGAAGCCAAGAAGGTGTTGTTCTTCCTCCTCTGTAGAAAAACAATCGCAACTTCCTAATCTACTGCTGGAAGGCATGACTTCCGTACTTACTCCATGACGGATATTCGTCATTAATACTTTTAACCGCTGACACTGTTATAAGTCAGGCTGCAGCTCCCATACTCCATAGGCTCCCATATAGGCAATAGAATAAACGATCAATGCAGTTTTAATGATATTTACACGTTCCCCACGAAGAATAACGCTCTCTCTAACAGACCCCATCCTATAAGGTTTCGTAACATATATGTAACGGCGTTTCCGTGACTCTCTCAGAGGCAGTAGTTATACCAAAGTAAACCCACTAGATTTAGGTTCTACAATCATGAACATTAAGTAAAATACACATACATCGTACAATTAACTTACCACTCAGCAACAGCTCAAATGCCGACAAGATACCAAAGATACCACGCTCTGACAAAGGATGTTTGCGGGTTCCCTGACCTTCCCCACTCACAAGACTAGTACAAAGTTACAGTTGCGGTTGTGGTCTCCTCTTCGGCACGAAGCTGGTGAGTGCTCTCAGCGGTCTGAAGTTGGAAGGAGCGTTCGGGGATTTATACCCAGTCAGGTAGTGTCCCAAGACGCTCACCGAGTGTACATTAGTTATCCTAATAGCCACCCCCGTCGACTCCACGTCAAATACTATTGAAACAGCTCTACCCCCCAAGCAATTCCCAGGTGATCTGATCGGCAAGTACGGCGGTCAAGTAAACACTACCCTTTTCGGGTGTCAAAGCGCTTCAGTTGCATCGGCTACTTTCCCCCTCTGGCCTACAATAACTCTGTCTCCCCGCCGTTAGCTATCTTCCCACGCTAGCTATACCTTGCCTGTCTGTCGCCCTGTTACAGTGACCCTAATCTATGTATAAGATCAGGGACTGTTCACTTGCAAATCAGATGATTTTGACCAGATAATAAATTTTCAACTGAAATTTTAATTTTATCACAATTTTTGAAGTTAAATTAATCTCATCCACAGAAGACTTACCAGCCTCGCTGGCAGGCACGAGGTCCCGCAGTCTTCCCTCACAAATAAGCTCTTCCGATCGTGGATCCATAACACAATTTCTGTCCAGATTTTCACCAAAAAAGTCATTGTCTACACCAGCGTCAACTTCATCCACAGCCATCGTGACAATGCATGAACTCTCCAGTCCAGTGAGGTCAAATTCTGATTTGACTGTCTTTAGTTCTGTGTCTTCAACTCCTGATGTCTTCAGTTCAACAGACAGTGATCATATACTGGAAAATTCTATATCCCATTTAGACGCTGAAAGCTGTGGGAACAATGAACTCCAAACACACAACAGTGATGTGAAAGTTCATGTTGAGCAGGAAATCACAAAAGATTTACTGAATGGTGAGAACACATTGACAAACAGTGCTTCTGAGACTGTTGAGGAGGACATTGGTGGTAAAATACACTTAAACAGAATGGTTTGTGAAGATTCCAAAGTTATAGATCCTACCAGTAGTTCACAAGAACCATCTAGTCAGGAAACTGTGAGAGAATCAGCAGAGGGTGAATCCACAGAGCAGACAGAAAATCCCTACAGCACGCGAGAACTCACAGATAAAAATCTGGTCAGACCCGCTGTTGTCACAGATCAGGACCTGGTGAGTGAGACTGAATTGTCTCTGTTGGGGTTTGAGCTTTCCACTTATTGTAGTTTGCCAGGAAAGCTGATGATACAGCATAGTGTATGGATATTCTCACAACAAAGGTAAAGACCAGCACAAATCAATCAGTGGACTTGACCAGTCAGGAGATTATTATGTGTTAATTAACATTAATTAAAAGTAATGGTTTAACATTGAATTTAAATAAAAAAATCTTTTTTTTTTTTCAGAAGGAAATGATGTTGATATCATGCCATGATATTCCAAAGATCTGGAAATGAAAGGACAAAAAAAAAATATGCCTGGTCTAGCACAATCTTTCCATGGTGAACAATGAGTGTCAGATTTTTGTAACGGTGAAAGATTGTTGGAGATTTAATAACAATGTTCACATGAGTAAAGGATGAAATATGAATTTGATGATAATAATGTTATGTAAAAGTGATAACTTAATTACAGTGGGCTAATGATTTCTGTATGTTTAGCAGGAAGAAGGAGAAGATGTCTTGAAGAAGAGGGAACAGAGAGTTACTTTTTCTTTGTCATGTTTGAAGGAGAAAATGGAGCAATTTAAAAGTAAGTTTTTATTCACTTTTTTTTTTTCAACATTATATTATAATTATTCTCATGCAAAGCAGGATTTTTTTTTTTTTTCCTCTTTTATCAGACACAAAAACTGGATCTGAATTCTAAAATGAAACAAATCACCAGCTCTCTTAAACACTTGCAGACCTGCCAACTGTCCTTTATTTCACAGGATTGTCCTCCCTAGGGATATTGGAGGGACATGAGAGGTAACTTTTTATTACAGAAAAGAAATTCCTGCCAGGTTTGAGGATAAAGACCTGTCCAGTAAAATGTAAAACAGTGGTGACAGGATGCACATAATGCTGTTATACATAGAGTACATGATGTAATCTGTCAAGTGTGTTCTTGTGTTTTGTATTTCTGTTCTCTTTTCCACAGAAGTCATCACTAATTGACTGATAGTTTCAGTTTGCCTTCGTTGAGCATGGGTCCATGTGTCCCCATAGATGGAAGTGATCATCTAGTTAGTAGGTCTGCACTTGAATGTTTCTTCAGTAATTGTGAGTTGACTTCAGTTCTTTTCCTTTGTTTTCAGTTCGAGAGAATGGGTCAACACCTTCCTTCAGCCGCAGTTTTAGAGCTCAAATCTGTCCAACAGACAACCAGTCAGCAGAGGATGAACTTCAGAGAGAAATCAGGTCTTACTAGACATTCTCAAAATTTTAGGCATACGAACTTAATTCTAGTGTACACTCAGATTTGAAAAAAGAGTCAATGTGAATTCAGTCAGAAGTTTAAGATTGTCCATAAAACTGTAGCGTAAGAATGAGATTCATCATTTCAAATGCTTTTATTACAGATTGGTATTATCTGACTTCATAGAACTTGGTCTTCTCCTTATTTGATAGTAGTGTTAGTGTTAAAACCAACAGGTTGATATCCAAACTCAGTAGGAGTAATTGTTGCAGTAGCGCCACAAGAATCACTACACTGATGGAAGAAATTGCCATCAAGTGAAATGACAAGATTCTTTTTAAAGTTAAGCAAGTGAAACTGTGACTGTAGGTAATCACTTCAATAATTCTATAGGCCATAACACATGGATGCGTCTTGTTGGAAATTCTGCTCAGCGTGGCAACAATCCACATCACTGTCTTATCAACATCAGTGACCCCAAAAATTGACATAAGAAGATCGTTCTAAAATTTGGTCACTATTATTTTGTTCAATCTCAGAATCATTCCTGCTGCTGTGAATCTTGCATGATCTTTACCTGCTTGGCTTTTTTCAAGATATACCAAATTATCTCAATGTTCTATTTTTCTGCTGCAGTAAAGACATGTTTGCTAAGATGGAAATTCTTGGGCAGGTAATTATTTAACATTTCTCTTTATTTTGCATCATTTATAAGTTCTGCTTATCATGTAGCGTGAAAGTAGATTGAAAATAATATCAACAGATTTTGTGGCTACATCTTTGCTGCAGAGTTTTCCAAGAGCCAAGATAAGATAGTTTCTCATTGAATTTATTCTGGAGACACGTCTGTCATTCAAAGCGATATTTAATTTGTTAACTTTTTCCTGACAGAACTTGGCATAATCATGACGAGCTATGTCAGAAAGTGTCTTAATATTAAATGTCACAGCTTTTGAGATTCAGGTTTGATCAAGTGTGAGTGTTTGTTGTTGGGTATACAATTTTATTATTTGCCATGTGATTTGAGCTGTTTCTGTCATCTTGATTTGTGTTTTGAAGTTCAACTTGGGTTTCATCATCACCAAACTGGGCAGTGATTTGTTTATTGTTGACCAACACGCCACAGACGAGAAGTACAACTTTGAAATGTTACAGAGACACACAGTCTTACACAGTCAGAAAATGATCATGTAAGTAAACAGTGGAGTTGGTGTGCAGTTTAGCAGTCTCAGCTTCAGTTTAAGTACTAGTTGCTTAGCAGTGATGTAACCAAGAGAAAACATGTCAGATATAGTTTAAAAATATTGTCCAGTTTTGTTGTTACTTTCATTCCACTTAATCTAAGTTCTTTACTTTCCTGGTCATCATTTGAGGAGAGCACTCAGGGTTGTCTTAACAAAGTAAAAGTTTTGGAGGCATTGGGTGTATTTTCTTGTCTGTGTATGTTTCAGTAATGAAATGTTAATAATGAAAGTACATTGGTTATTTAGTCCTCAGAGCTGTTGTTTTGTTATCATTTTTTTATCAAATATTTGCAGTTTGCCAGAAAATAGCTGTGTCTGTTTTACATAATTTTATAGATTTCAAGTTTGTTTAATTCCATTTTTTTTTTTTAAATTTATCTTTAAACATTTTCAAATGTTAATATCCATGAAATTATTTGATGTTGATTTGTATTTCCCTTCAGTCCCCAAAGTCTAGAACTGACAGCCAGTAATGAGACAATTCTGGTAGATAACCTGGATGTATTCAAGAAAAATGGATTTGATTTTGTCATAGATCAGGAAGGTGAGGAGAGAAGAATCAATTTTTTTTTGTCTAATTGTCCAAAACAATGAAAACCATTTCAAATATGACAATTGTCCAACTCTTTATTGGTCTACAGTTTTGAATCACATTGTGTCCTTTCTCAAACAACACCAAATTGTTTTTCTGATATAAATATCTGTCAGGAAATAGTTTATTCAGAGAAAGGTCAGACTTCTTGGCATGTGAGAGTTTGTACTACAGTCATGGCTGGGTGGTTTATTTCATGTGTAGAGAAGATGATTTCTTTCCTTCCATATAATGTGGGAATCACAGTTCTAATGATACTGCGTCTGTACTCTCTGTAGAGGCAGAAAGAAGCAGTTTATGTTTGGTTTTGATCAGTTGTACCAAAAGCAATATTGAATCTGAAATGTTTCTGATAAAATATTATCTTGTCATTAACCTTGTGTCTGTGATTGTGTGTGAAGCAAGGAAAATAGGAGGTTGTCAGTTTCACAAAATTTCTATGTATTTTGTCACAGTGGCACAATCTATGTCATGGGGAAACTATTTGTATCATCATTTCAGAACTGCCAAATTCTCACACAGTTTAGCTGCAGGTAGGCATCTTGAGGAATGTTTCACATATTCGTGAATAATTTGTGGCATAGAGAATTCATGATTTTATATCCAATTATTTTAATTTCAGCACCGCCCACACAGAGAATCAAGTTGGTGTCAGCCCCAGTCAGCAAGAATTGGAGCTTTGGGAAAGATGGTAGGGAATTTAAAACTGATCAGTGAGAGATATTTCCTACAGGTGTATGGCTGTAGATTTCAAGCCAGACAGTTTTGGTGATTCTTTCTTCATTCTCAGTGATGTGTGAACGAAACTCTCCTGTTGCCACTGTTGCACTGAACCATCATCCAGTGGCCACCATTATAACATCACCAGCGAGTCCCAATTTCTCTCCAAATTTTGATTTTATAAGATAATGTGAAACAGATAAGCTACAGCACTGACTTTTAAATTTAATATTAAATTGTGTCGTTGTCAGTGTACATGTATGTGTGTGGTTTTTACTTGCATGTATTTTTTTCTCCATCTTTTGCAGATATAGAGGAACTTTTGTTCATGCTGACAGATTCACCAGTGAGTATTCATTGTGACAAGTCGCAGAAATCAGAATTGATGTTGGTCCATAAAAAAGTGAAGTTCAATATTAATCTGATTTTCACACCTCTGTGCCGTGGTGCCATTGGGTGATACCTGCTGGTGTACACTGTCTGACAAAGTATACCATACATGAGCAATGTTTGACATGAGACATCCATTTGCTACATAACAAATTATTCTCCCACTGAGTTCTATGGCAAACATAAAATGTGGAAAGAAAAAAATGTATGTAGTGGAGCACCTTTGTTAGAGTGAAGAAACTTGACAATAAATTCCAAACTGCTGCAACTGGACAGATTTTCTGTAAAAATACTATATGAATTCCATGGCAGTTCTGTCACTGTCTCTAAGAGATCCAATTCCATGATGTCCGAGCAGCTGATTTGTTGTTTGATTTTGTACCATGTTCTCCCCCAGAATGTCATGTGTCGACCAACTCGTGTGAGGATGATGTTTGCCTCCAGGGCATGTCGCAAGTCCATCATGATTGGTACAGCTTTGAACAAGTCAGAAATGAGAAGGGTAATGCTGAAGTTGTCATGTTATTTAGCAGTTCAATATCCTATGACCAGCCGCACCGGAAAAAAGCGTATAGGTCGTTAATTGGTCGGTGTTTGGTAACACAAGTATCATACTTTAGCCAAACCGGAATGAAACGTAATCCTTTTCTGCCGGTTGTTTATAGCCATACCGTAAGAAAGCGTAATTTCCTATATAAATGCACGCTATGATACGGTCTGGCTGCTCCTCCGCAAGGCTGTGTTGCAATTTATTACGGTATGGCCGTTTTGCGGGTGGTCGTTGATTTCCGCTTAAATACGGTGCGGCCTGACTGGGGTTTCGTTCCAAGTCTACCATCACTTGACTTCTTTTTTAAGATAGGCGTATCCTGTGCAAGAATCATAGATCCAAGTTATCATCAGGTAAGACTTGCTTTTTTTTTTCTTGTTTTTTATTCAGTAATTAAAAAAACAACAACACCAGTGTTGATGAATTATCAACTGTGTAACCAAACAAAATTCCCAAACACGTTAGGGTTGCTTTCATTCAGTTGTGAGCCTCATAGCAACTTTTCTTTGTGTTTTAGCTAATGGTTTTGTTTAATGTGCAAGTGACTGCATGATTGAGTGAGTGAATGAGTGAGTGAGTGAGTTGGTGAGTAAGTAGGAGAGAGAGGACCTACGTAATTCATTTCTGCTACCATCACGAGTAATAACAATGTATGCACTGTTTCTCCAGATAACACCAACCGATCTTGACACCCTGAGGGAAGCGCTGTCAACAAAACAAGAAAATGTGACGGAGCAGCTCAGAAGAAACTATAGTCACTTCCTCCAGTCAACACTTACAAGCGCAGTACATGTACCACAATACGAACTATTGCCTACTGACAGTGAAGAACAGAAGATCATTCCAGCATCCTTTTCCGAACGTCGACCCCTGGCAACGGTAGGAGATGGAAATTGTCTCTTCAATGCTGTTTCCATTGCACTGATTGGCTCAGACTATCTCGCTCAGTCGCTTCAAATCCTCACATCAATAGAATTAGGAAGAACTAAGAAGAGACTACAACTACTTCAAAGATCCTGTCATCAGTGACAATCTGTCCATGACTGACTGTGGCTATGATCATCAGCGATGATGACATTGAAAAATGCTGGCATGAGCATGGTGATATCAAAGCACAACAACAACTTGCTTTGAAAACAGCTTGCAGTGGTTACTGGAGCGGATTGCTACACTTCATTGCGCTTGCAAATGTCATTGGGCGTCGACTTACGTCCGTTTACCCAAACACAAAAGGATTATGCTTAACGCTGCAGTTACTGTATAACAGAACTCTCTCTTCTCAGAAAATTCAAATCTGGATGATGTAATTATTATGATTTGTGGTCCAGATTATGCACAGATTTTGCAGGTGTCTTCGAACCAAATCACTTTGTGCCATTAATAAGGGACGTGCCCTTGGATTCAGACGAGGAAATATTTGAGAAGACATTTACAGTGCTGGAACCAGTGCATTTGCTAGTCGTTGACAATGAATGGGGTGATTGCCTCGTGCCTTTAAAGAGACTGAAAACTGATTTAAAAACAGGATACCTGGGCGCAGATTACTTCCTCCACCTGGGAAACAGATGATGATATCCCCCTGAAAAAAAATATAGACACATGCACACAGATTGATTCCTGCACCTGGGAAACTGATGATGATGTGGACACCAAAAAACTGTCTTTTCGGGCAGACCAAGGGCATGTCGCCTCTGCATGAAGCACAAGATAAGGACAAGAAGCGGCAAAGCAAAAGAAACGAGAGATGGGTGTCTACAGTGCCAGATTCATTTGCACAAGGACTGTTTCTGGCAGTACATGTACCACGAAAAAGCGTGCAAGATCTCATCCTCTTCAAATCTTGTTGCCAAACGTGACGCCTTAGCTTCACCCAAACGGACGATGCCATTGCAGAGACAGCACGTTCCTTCACGCCATTTTCACGCCAGCCTGTAAGTTGTGACAACATCGGCCCGTTTATGCAGATCACCTCGAAAGCTAAAAATCACTCGCGATGCCCAGTACTAGCACTGGCTATAGAACAGTGATTGTGCTTTTTAATATTGGAAGACAATCAGTCAAATCAAGTTGATTTTGTTTTCTTCACTCAGTTCTTTCCATTGATGTTTGACTACGACTGGTTATTCACCTATACAGTGTTTTTTCTTTGACAAACTTCCTACCTGATTATGATTTCCTTAAAAGTCGTACACATGCATTTTAAGGGTATTTTCTCATTTTTAGGGCTAAAATAAAAAATGACCCTGTTGTCTCTTAGAAATCATCTTAAGAGTAATAAGAGTTGAATACTTATAATTCTCTGCAGTTTTTTTTTCTTGTAGTCTTGACAGGTAATCTTACTTGTCTGTGATTAAGCCCACAAGTGCTTAGAAAAAAAATATGGAAACTCATTCCTACCAACAGCAGTACGTTGAGAAAGGGTGCCCAGGGTGGCAATGATTGATTGCATCTAGCTGTCTGTTATCTTATACTATAATTGAGCTAGAGGTTGAACATGTAAGCAGCTAAACTTCACGACTACGACATAAAAAATGAAACTTGGTGTACTGCATCAATTTTTGACGAAGAGTTACCTGGACACATTCATTTAAAATAAAAGCAGCCTTTAATATTATTTGTTTAAGAATGTTTGTCTTATATGTTTTTATGTACATCTATATCTAGACTCTATGTGTGAAAAGGCTGGCGATCTTAACAGTGCCTTACTGGAACATGTCTAAAACATTTTTATCACTCCCAGTCGGCTAACAGTCTATAGTACTTTGTATGGCGCTTTTAAACAATAAAACACGTATTTTTAGTGCTCCGTCTACTAGTCTGGAGTGGAATCTATAAGTATAATCCTGTAGTCTTCGTGTCTTTACAAATCTCTCCTCCAAACAGAATCTGTATGGTAATATTTAAGAAATGTTACACCCCGATGTGTCACCATTAAGCCTACAGGCTGCCCGGGCACTCGAACAGCCTTCACGGGCGGGGGAGGCTATGGTGGCGATACGCTTTAGTACGGTCTGGCCAAATGAGACATGTATAAAATGGCGGAGATAAAACCGGCCAGAGTGTAACAAAGCGGATTTTTTTATCCCTCTTTAAAAGTTAATAACCACATTCAGGGTAAAGACACTGTCTTTAAATTTAAAACCAGGTGTCACCAACCACTTTTTAATGCATACACGGAATTATAAACAAATTCATTGAAAAGGAACGCAACAAGAAATAGTTTTCAAATCCTACCATTTGCACAACATGCAGTGGAACGCAGGAAAAGCTTCAACACGGATACTTTGAGTCTTCGCACATCAGTTTCTATGAAACTTACATTCATAAAATTAAGCATGCACTTAGAACATGTATTAATGAGTGCCTCGTGTGAATTTCGGGCTGATTGAAGGAACAATCGTTCTGTTACAGCGTTCAGAAAAAGTGCAAAACAGACAAATCGGCCGGCCAAACGACACCCCGTTCCATAATGTAAACACTGGCTGTGGTAGTACATTACGCTTTTATACGGTACGGCCACAAGAATGTGGCTTTTTTTTAAGACGCTGGCCGGACAAAGGATATGAACTTTTTATACTCCAACATTTGCCACACAGTGTGCTGAACACACAGTCCTTAGGGGCAGGGATGGGGAGTTATGGTATAGGGAGGGGAGTATGGATTGATGGCAGTTAGATTACTCAGTTTAATCCAATGTCTTTTCTGATTTCTGAACTTGGCAGAACTCGTCCCTGGCAGTAAGTTAGGTGTTTCACAGCATGCCAGAGAGATTGTCACAGTTTGAGTTCTCAGTTCATGCAGATGTTGTGACATGTTGGCAGGATGGATTATGCTTGAAATGAGATCAAACTTAAATTGTTTCAGTGAAACCCTTCATGATGATGAATTTCCTATCATGCATTTCTTGGTCCTGATTTTCAATATTTTCATTTTTTTCCAGCTTGTATGTCACATGGGGGAGATTGAGCAGCCTTGGGTAAGTTTTACTCTTTGGCTGTTTTTAATTTCACAATTAGAACTCCGGGGTAAAGATAGAGTATTTGAAATAAAGAACTGTGTCGGTATTGTTGGTGAAATGGATGTGCTCTATTCAGCCTTAGTGTTGTTTTAGAGGTTCAAATTTGACTGGCATGAAAATTTACCCCAAACACGGATCAGGGCTCAGCTGCTGTGCCAGTTGATATTTGGCATTTTATGAAAACCACACAGAAACTGAAGCAAAATCTGTTGTTATTCTGAAGGTGGTGTAAGAGTTCAGATTTTCATAGCAGGCAACAGAGAGGGAAACTTGCATATGTTATTTACTTGATGAAATTTTGTATTTGAAGGTATTTAGCAGTAAAGGAAAAAAGTTGAAAATGGTTCATATTTTCTAGTTTTCCAGTCTAACATGAACAAATTTGTTTGCGTATTCTGGGTTGATTGAATTGCGTGTACATGTATATTCACATTTCTGTATTCTTTCATTGTTTGCCAGAATTGTCCTCATGGTCGTCCTACAATGAGACATTTGTTTAACATGAAGATGTTGCCATCGTGAGTACAGAGAGAGGATGGAGTGGACAAAATGGAACATTTCAGGGAATCGTCATCAGATGATGTGCTCCTGCAGAAAGCCAGTATCTTGCTACCACAATTCTGTATCTCAGTCTTGAAACTTCCAACTGAGTTTTTCTCACTTTTCAGAATAATCTTTTAATTTTGTAGGGATTTTCTGATCTGTTTCAGTATTTGTTTGTTAATTAGTATTTTTGTTCATTTTGCACTGACATTCCTGACAGTCGCATGCATTTTAAGATTTTATACTGCCCCTGTATCAGACATTCTGTCCGTTTTACTCACTGAGTTAGTTTTTTTCTTTACATGAAAGCCAGAATGTGTTCAATTTATTTTTCTCGATATGCTTTAGTTTTATAATGTACAGAGCATGAAAGTGATTTTTCAGATATGGACGGAAAAATATTTCACATGAGTTTGAACAAAGTCCATTGCTTCCAGACAAGTTCCTACGTGTATGTTGGCTCGTTGTGTGTGTATGCAGTGAGTGATAAGAGGTGGGTGTGTTGGGGTGTGAAAGATCGAAGTACAACATATAGACTGACACACATGTAAACCAAAGACATAATATTAAAATCCAGAACAAAGAGAAACAAGTCAGTGTGCGAACGTCTTCATTTATTCTTTTAAGTTTCATTTTTGTTACTTTTTGAATATCTATGTACACACAGCGTTCAATTGCTTCATTTTGTAAAGAGTATGGCATAGTGTTAAATCATTGAAAATTGTTGAGTAAGAGCTTTGTACTTCAGCAGCAATCAATCAATTTTTGCTGTTCTGAAAGAAACATTGAAATTTCAGCAAAAGTAAATACATGTATTAGCTGTAATCCTTTGGCGTGAAGTTTGTGTAAAATTCTGTCAATTCCAGCATACAAACTTCAGGTCTTGAAATTTGGGGGGGGAGTAATTTAGACTAGGCAGGGTGTGAACTTTCTGAATAATACAAAGTTAATTTATTTTAAGGTTCAATAAAACTTTCGTTGAAGTTTTTGCTAAATAAAACAAGGGTAAGTGCCAGGATAACCCGTGGGCGCATGGTCTTGTACTGTATAGGTCGGTGACCTCCACTACAGTGGGTTGTCCATCTTACAGACTGGCGTATCAATGACCTTGGTAGTTTTATGAGTTCTGGCTCTTGCATCACTGATTGTGATGAGATTTGTGTTCTCACAAAGTGACATATCAACATCTTTCATAGTTTTGACGTAATAAACAGAAACATTTTTGCCACATCCAAGAGTAATAAAAGTGACCAAAAACTTTGACCGGCTCTCCTGTGGAATGAGAAACTGTTGATGTGCCAGTCTGTGAGATGGGCAAGAAAATGTTTACAACCTCCACTACAATTGTAGTGTGACAAATGCAGAAATAGTCATATTGGTACAGCTTGGAAAAAACAGCAGTATAACAGTTTTAAAAAAAATTACAAATAATTCATCAGATTAGTTAGTTAAATTGCGTCCCTTGCAATAAGCCAAAGGACTGGCTGCATCCACATGAAGTGATCCCCGAGTACATGTCAGTTACATATGTACTGTAGTACTGCAGGATAGGCAGGTTGTGTAACGTTCTATAGCAAACCTCTCTCAGCTCATCATACATCAACAAGGCATTGATTGGATGCAAACAAGACATTTACTTCAAGATTAATTAAAATGGTAGATTGAACAAAATGTCTTCACACAAACAAACATCCAAAAAACACCTGACTCAAATACAACAGCCACTCAAGCACATTTGACAAAAATTTCTACAAAGAAAAATAGTTTTCACCCTAATACAGGAATGTGAAACATCTTGTCTCCCACAAAATTTGAAATACATGTGAGCCGATTATTGATGGTGAATGGTCAAAATCTGTTCATTTTACAAGAACTTTCTTAAAATGTTGACTGCAAACTGGAGTACAGAAAAAAAGTAATCTCAAACTGGCTATATCAACAACAGTATATACTTATTTGGCTGTTCAGTGATTCTTTAAGGTGAATTTATACCTTTATAACCAGAGATGTGTTTGACTTGATAAAGGCATCATAAACAGAGATAACTAAATGTACACAATGTGTCTTTATGAATTCAATGTACATGTATGTGATCTTGTTCTCTGAGCCAAAGCATAACTTGACAATCTCTCGATGATCAGTTGATGCTGCCCTGTCTAACAATAACATGACAGAATGGATTGAACTAGCTTTAACTTGCCAGGAATTATCCTAGTCTAAACAAATCTGGGCATGGCTGATGGTGGCAAATACAATTAAGTTTTATGTAACACTTGATTAGATGAAAACTATGGTTCAAAAGACCTACAAAATAATATGTATTTCTATTTACATACATTACACTTTGATCTTACAGTATGGTACAAAATAAGTTTTGCATGACTGTCTAGCTAAAGTATGTTTGACATTGTAACGACTCCATGAGGAAATAGCTGCTCTCTTTTACTACATATAGTTTGATTTAGGTCTCTGGTGATCATTCGTTTGACATTTCGATGCTTAGAAACAATTTCAGGTGTAGAATATGACTACCTGTATTTCAGATAGCTTCTGGAATTACTTTAAACTACTTCTGGAATTACTGTAAACTATGTTACTACAATGTATTGTGCTGACAGCCACGTCTAGTGAGAAAAGACTAGATTTAAGAAAAAAGATAATGTTCTCTCTTCAATTGTTGCCACTTTAAATTCTGAATTTCTTTTCAATCAATTGACACAATGAGGCATCAGCCATTCTAGCAATTGACAAAAAAGTTTGTTTCACAGGACAAATTGAAGACAAGTAAAGTTTATGAGTTGCTGCCCCTTCATATCCTTATTTCCTCTCTCATCACGTACATTCCATGGTCCCAGACAGCAAAATTTGCATTCTGAGATTCTGATTTTTTTGTTGCCATCTGTCAAGAATTTCAAATCATGAATAAATAGCATTACATTCACCACACGCAAACTGTTTTACCCCTAACTTCACCCCAAACCTCCACCAGTCTTTTGTCTAACCAATCATAGTGCAACACACAATATCATCCGCTCAGGAATCCTGATCACAAATTTAGCTAACTTTCCAGTTTATAAGTTCTCAAGGTGGGAGACATTATCTGTTGTTACCTCAAAATTCAGTTTTCTTTCAGTTGACACACAGTTCTGTAAAAAATGAGCTGATGTTGACAACTAATGTTTTCCAAATCAAATGTTGGCAAGTTCATTTCACTGTCAGAATCCACATTTCCCAAAAGTAAAAAACAAACAAACAAGGAAGTAAAATACTTTTCACAAACATTCACACAATTAAAAGCTCAAGCAGACGTGAAAATTCCAATGTCCAGGAAGTTCCAAACAAATGGAAACATTCAACCAGGCAGTTAAATTATTCATATATAATATATATTCCCTAATACGTATATATACATACATTAAAAGCACGCTGTCAAATGCAACCACAACCACTGTATATTTCTTGGTACACACATATGACACGTTTGTCACAACACATATGACACATTTGTCACTGACACATAGGACACGTTTGTCACTAACACAAACATATATATGACACATTTGATACTAACACACACATGACATGTTTGTCACTAACAAACATATATATGACACATTTGTCACTAACGCACATATGACAGGTTTGTCAGAAACATTAAGATACATTTTCCAACCTGGCACAACAAAATATGACAACAGGTGAAACAAGATTCACTTTGCCTGCCAATCTGGGTCAGTTTGTCTTGTCAGAGTCTTGTAAACTAAATTATATCACTACAAATACAAGTAAGATGAGTCAAACAATACCATGATTTTCCCAAAAAAAAAAAGAAAAGGAAGAAAGAAGTTGATGACACAATTGCCAGTGAACTCTTCCATTAGTGAAGATCAAATAATACAACAATTCATCATTCTCTGGCTGAATAGCACAGAGTTTGATGGTAAAAGACCTGTCTACATTTGCTTCAGTTTGTTCAGTCAGGTTTCCTCAACGATGATTGGATAAAATTACATTACAAGCAAACTGTCACAAATTGCAATAGTTAGCACCAAAATGAGAAAGTGAAATGAAATAACAAAAACAAGTACACGGAAATGATTGCAAAATATTCACACAAAACATCTCAAAAACATCAACAATCTACACTGGTCCTTGGAGTAAAAATTCTTGAACATTTCAGCATGAAATTTCAAGTTACTTCATAAGCACAAATGGCGTACTGAAGCATGAAAAATTCATCAACACATACAGAGATTTCCTAATAATGGCAGCACACCTACATTTGTTGAAGTTTTCCTAAAACAAATATCCAAACAACAGTCAATGATCTTGTGAATGTGATAAGAGTACTGTTATTTCAGAGATCTACGCAGAAAGAAAAGCAATGCACACATAAAAACGTTGTTCTTCACTCCAAAACTTTTTCACTGGCCCAGACACATGAAACATACTAGAAAAGCACCAAGTACTGTACACATTCTAAGTGTCAAGAGCAAAGTCGTTGAAGTAACTACACAGGATTGAGAAACAGAAATATTTCGTTGTCAAAACTGAAACTCCAAAATGACATGAATGTATCGTCCAGCGACAACTTTTGTAACGATGAGCACAAGCAATGACCGAGATTAAAATGGGATGCAGAAAGCTGAAGAATTTAAAAAGATGCTCCATTTTTTTCCTCTATCCAACAATTGTTAACAAAGTTAGTGACACAAACAGCAATGGCAGCGGCAGCAGCATCTTTGTAAATGTTTACAAATTTCAATGTTCATGGCAAAATCTGCATCTTTCACAATCAATACTGGCCACAGAGAGTTTGACTAGCAGTGTCCACAAATATTGTCCGGCTATTGCTTATCTTTGTAAGGATGAAACTGATGTATGAAGGCAATATTTCGAAGTCTTGTACCATAATGCTGATGCTCACACTTGACAAGCTATGGAGATGATGTGGATTCAGATGAAAATGAAGAGAATGCTGAAGTGATCTTGAGTAAAGTTTGTGCCATTATCATGATGAGGAGGACTTGGGAATACAGGAGTAATTCTGTTTTTGGTTTCTTTCATATAGTCATAAGGACGAGATGGACGTCTGTGACCTGCAGAAAAGTGCAAAACAAATGAGTGAACAATATTTCAAACTAAGCCCTGGATGTGCAACATCTTAGACATAATCCAATACAATTACTGATACAAATATTTCATATAGAAACTGTCAGAGAGCTCTGTTATAATCATTCCTGGGGTGACTTTGTACGGGAAACACGATTTTCCTGTGTACAAGTGCAGAGTTTCAATATTTTCCTGGTTTTACTTCCTGGAAAGAAAACAAAATTCTCAGAAAAGTGACAAATGAAAGTACAGATACTAGAACTTCTACCAGTGAAACTGATTGGCCATTGCCAATCCAGTAGCAAACTTACTTGAGTTGCTTGTATCTGTCCCTGTCTGAGCTGGACTCTGGAGGTTCACATTCAAATGAAGCCAAAGACAACACTGGAGGACAACAAAAAATCAAAGTTAGAATTCACCATGGGGCGAAAATATTTAGGTTTTAGCCATGCCAAAGTTCATGAAAAAATATAATACATTATGTACCTACACTATAAAATGGTGACGTAAATGATTGTAACCAGCAGTGGCAATGCAAAACTGAAGAACTTTATAATTATATCTATTTTGTCTGATACATAAAAAAACCTATTTAATCTTACTGCATTATTACGTCCTCCCGGGCTAATGGTTCATTTGATAGTACTGGCTCTTTCACCACTTTTTGCTTTTCATCTGCTCACACTATCTCATAGTTGACAATCTTTAACATATTTCAAAATCTCGGCCAGTATTAAATACTGACAGACAGAGAGATTATCTGAAAATCCAGCAACACACAATCAACAAAATATTTGGTCTGAATCATGCGACCTGTCCATGCAATGACTACATTATTCTCCAGCAAATCTATTATTCAGTGCAAGAAATATTATAAAAAATCACAGAAAAATTGAGGGGTCGCAGCAAGGCTATAAGCAATGTCAAAATTGGGCAAAAAGAAAAAGTTGTATGTAGCAAAGCCTCGCATAAGAAATAATACCCTTGTGAAAGGCAGCTGCCGAAATATCGGCCATTTTCTGTCTTCTCTTTAAGTTTGCATTTCATTGTATCATTTGGGTATTATATCTTACGCGAGGCTTCGCTACATACAACTTTTCCTTTTTGCCCAATTTTGACATTATTCGGTGCAAGACATTGATTATCTCAATTTTCACAAAGAAGGAGATTATCACTTCTTGCACTGAACTAACAACATATACATGGAAAGTCTACAAAAACAGCCAAGTGTTTTCCACTTACTTGATTCCTTGTAGATGGGGGTGGTGAGGATGTAGTTGATGACTGTTGGACTTTTGACAAATGGACACTGCAAGGCAGAAAATAAAATGTAGTTTATATTCTAGAAGTATACCAAGGAACTCAAGAAAATGTAAAATGAAATCTTGGGAAACTTGAAAAAAGGTATAAATTATCATATTTTCTTCCCAGAAAATGATCACATGAAGTTTTCTCAGTGAAACTAATCATGATCACAGCTGGCAGTAGAAAAATGTTCAGGAAGGAAACTGCAATGACTCGAACATATGGATTTCCCCCAGTATTCACTGTTACCGCATCCAACATTTCACAGGTTGGCTTGTCATCAATGTGACTTTCATGGTAGCACTGAACTACCACTTGAAATTAAACATTTAAAAAGAACAGAAGATTACGTCATAGTTTTATTCTCACATCATTGCCAGCTACGACAGCTCAAATTGCTGTTAAGAGAATTGTCCTTCATCCTGAGCAATCCCTGCTGTTGGGCGGATTACAAGAACAACATACTATTGACTATCTCTGTACAATTTTGGTAAATTGAACGTGTAGAGAAGCTAAGATTATCTTTCAAATGTTTACCTCCACTTGTTGCCAGGCAAGCAAGTCTGAGATTTGTTTGGCCATTTGCCAGCATTTCTGGAAGTTGACAGAGCCATCTTCCTGGCGATTGGAACAACCTTCATTCAGGAAGTACAGATCTTTCACAAACAAGCTGAAGAATGGAATCACAATCTGAAACAGAGATCAACACAAAACAAGAATTAAGATAGAACATATCTCCAAGATGGCATGATATCTACAAAAGGAAAATGGGGGTGGAAGTGCAGAAAACAAAGGAAAGGGTGGAAAACATGACCAGGGGGAAGAATAAACTGCAAGACGATGTTGACCAAGGACTGTCTGGACTTGTTATCCACTCATCAAAATAATGGAGAGAGGAAAATTAATTCCCCCCCCCCCCCCCCACCCCTGTATCAATAGTCTGATGAGTTGGTGAAACCATCCCAAGTTCTGGATCTCAAAAATGTTATTTAATTGTTTAGTTTACATCAAGTATATAAAGGACTATGGGAACTGACCTTTTCCCTCTCCTCTGCAGCACCCTCTGACCTCCACATGGCAGCTTTCAGACATGACCTGTAACTTCCAAAGTTATTGCTGGGATCCATCTGGTGCTGGAAAACATAAAGATCAACAAATTTTATGGACTTCTTCACACTTTAATGTAGTTTTTGACAAATATTTGCCATAAATGTCCATATGGCTAGGTGATTTAATCTGAAACTTGAACGAAGAATTTACTGACCTCTGGAAATTCAAGTTTGGATAGAGAAAAAGAATGGCATTTTACAAACTGATTCCCACAGCTTAAATTTCATACTTCTGTAAATGTGGACAGCCAATCTTTAGTTGAGATAAGAATCACTTCATTAACCTATGAATGGAAATTCTCTTTCGCAGAGCTTTTAAGACCACATACATGATGCACACATTTATGTAATATTAAATGAACACGTTTTAATTCAATACCAGACTTAACACTTGAAGCAAACATTGCAATGGAACCTCAATAACATGTCAATTGTCATGTTCCTTCATGTGGTAAGAAGATTATAAATTGATGTGACTGAAAGAAATTCTGACTTACTTCCAGAATCTTTAACTTGTCTCTGTTGACCTTTGACCACTGCAAAAAGATCATAAATGAAAATATGAACATTAAATTATTACACTTGAGTAGTTTGTGAACATTCACATGTCATGTTACCCAATAATATCTCAAAACTATATAGTAAATCTGACTGATAACATTTTAATCTGATTTGCATGTCATATCTCTGATACTTTGGGGACTTCAAACTTTTATCTGTAAGTATATTATTTTCTGCTTCTTCCATGTCACTACATCTTTACTGTCTAACCAATACTGCCTCTGAAACAATTTTCTTTTCACTTCTTTTTTTAACTATCATGAAAAATATTCACATGTAAATAAATAATTATTACAAGAAATAACAATCTACATGAATCATTGTGCATCTTCCCATCACTGAAAGAGAATACAGAATACATTGCAATGCTGTAAGAGTTTGGTACTCACTGTTTTCTTTAATCTGGTCACTGGACTCAAGTTCATGCCAGCAATAATGGCCATCAGAGAGTTAAAGTTCCCAATGTTGATACATTCTTTGGCAACATCAATAAAATATTCCACCATCTTTACCCGATTCTTCTTTTTGATATGCTGAAAAGCAAATAAGTGAAATTTGTCACATTCTTGTTTCAATTGAACCCATGATATTTTATTTCCAATATACAGGTATTTTGTAACTTCGAGATGGACATTGATAAGAACAGAAAGTTCTATGTAAACTCATAAGATTCCCCTGAGTATTGCGTAACTTTTATTTACCATGGGTTTCCTGTAATTCTCTTCACAGATCTTATTTTATCAATGAAATTGCTCAAAGCAGTTAATTTCTTTTGGTTGACAGGGAAGCCTTAGAATCCAGGAATAAATTTTGTAATCTAGAAGTCAATAAATTTGTCCCAAACTTACTGAAGTTATTTCTGAGGCCACAAGATAACTGAGTCTGTTGAACCACTGGACATAGGACTCGAGGTTATGAGTTGGTTTCAAATCTTCGTAGTTGATAATCTGTAGGAAAAATTTACAGACAAACACATAAGAGTTAGATATATCGTACTTAGCAGGCCAATTGGTAAGAATATTTTATAACAAAGTAAATCATACACATTTCATTAAAAAATGTGTTTCCAGAATAAAATTGTTCTTAAATCATCTAAGAAATAATTTGCTTAGAAAATCAAATAAGATTATTCTGCAACTCAGAAATGAAATTTGTTTAACGATTGGGTTCAGTGTAATGTTCCAAACTAATTTGCATTTCTACATTGTCTTGAACATTTATCATTATTCTTCCTGTGATCACCCAGTCATTTTTCAAATGTCCAACTGATTTCATACCAGTTGGGTCATGTGTGTTGCTTGCTTTAGCTACATGATAGAAAACTGAAATGTTAGAGATCTACTTACATCAGGGTTTATCCTTTCCTTGGAAAATGCCTGCACAAACTCTTCAGGACCAATCATACTGAGTCTTTCCTGAAAGACAAACATCAGTAGAAGTCATTCAGTACATCAGATTGGTGGATATGGCTAAACTTACACAGAACTTTTGTACTGGGGTAGCCTCATGCTTAGTTTCGTTTCTGAGTTAAACAACGCAAAATCCAAAGACAAGTTGCATCTAGAAAGGATCAAAATGCTGTGTGGTATTTGAGTACAAGTTCCCATGATGAAATAAGATATCACAACCCTTAAATCCACCTTTTCAGAGATGCCGAGAAACAAAATAGTCAGAGTTTGATTTCCTGCTGCTTTGGTGCCTTGAAAAGAAAAAGATGTTTCGTTTCTGAGTTAAACAACGCAAAATCCAAAGACAAGTTGCATCTAGAAAGGATCAAAATGCTGTGTGGTATTTGAGTACAAGTTCCCATGATGAAATAAGATATCACAACCCTTAAATCCACCTTTTCAGAGATGCCGAGAAACAAAATAGTCAGAGTTTGATTTCCTGCTGCTTTGGTGCCTTGAAAAGAAAAATATGTTTCAAAATATGCAGCCACACTGAGAAACTAAATTGGGCACCAATACAGCGTAAACTTACCAGTTCTATATGTGTCAATTGTTGAGCCAGTTCCAAAGGGCTTGGGCAAATCTCCATGATATCTGTCTGGAATGACAAATAAAAAACGATAAAAGATTAGCAAAATTTCCAATCGCAAATGAAAAAAGACTAACACAATTTCCTAACTCCAAGGTGACTAGATTGACAAAATACTAAATGATCAAACTGCCAGGGATTTATACTAGTGCCTGCAGCTAAGCAACTCATCATTTTAGGTTTCTGTACATTTATTGTTCTCTCTTTGACACATGTCAATTAATGTTTAACAAAAAAAAAGAAGTGAGCAACAGTTGCTTCTGTGTTAGCCTGAGAAAGCATGCGTGAAAACTCAATTAGCACAAGATAAGACACTGTTAAATGAAAAGCTGATGAACTCCTGAGAAACTGAAAAACTTTGAACTTACTGTGGCCACAACTTGAGTCTGGGATTTCTTGTGTTCTTCACTTTCAAGTTTGGTCAAATTCTCCTCAAAACTCTTCAGGTTGGTCAACTGGTGAGAGCACAGAAGAGAAAAAGTTAACCCTCCCTGACTGTGAAACCACAACCCACAAGAACTGCCATATTACTGTATAAAAATATCCAACTATGTTGCTCTTGGTGATGGAGACAAAATACAAGAATACACTGAGATTGCTGAGGAAAACTATTATGAAACAGAGGAGGGGAGTAGGGGTGAGAAAAAGGCAAAGCTTTACTATAGAGTGGAGTGTTTCAGGGGGGGAGGGGGGGAGGGGGGGGAGGGGGGGGGGAGGGGGGGGGAGTATGGGTGAGAAAAAGGCAAAGCTTTACTATAGAGTGGAGTGTTTCAGGGGGGGAGGGGGGGGGGAGGGGGGGAGTAGGGGTGAGAAAAAGGCAAAGCTTTACTATAGAGTGGAGTGTTTCAGGGGGGAGGGGGGGGGGGGAGTAGGGGTGAGAAAAAGGCAAAGCTTTACTATAGAGTGGAGTGTTTCAGGGGGGTGGAGGGGGGTGAGAAAAAGGCAAAGCTTTACTATAGAGTGGAGTGTTTCAGGGGGGGGGGAGGGGGGTGAGAAAAAGGCAAAGCTTTACTATAGAGTGGAGTGTTTCAGGGGGGGGGGGGAGTAGGGGTGAGAAAAAGGCAAAGCTTTACTATAGAGTGGAGTGTTTCAGGGGGGGGGGGGGAGGGGGGTGAGAAAAAGGCAAAGCTTTACTATAGAGTGGAGTGTTTCAGGGGGGGGGAGGGGGGTGAGAAAAAGGCAAAGCTTTACTATAGAGTGGAGTGTTTCAGGGGGGGGGGGGGAAGGGGGGTGAGAAAAAGGCAAAGCTTTACTATAGAGTGGAGCGTTTCAGGGGGGGGGGAGGGGGGGAGAAAAAGGCAAAGCTTTACTATAGAGTGGAGTGTTTCAGGGGGGGGGAGGGGGGGGAGGGGGGTGAGAAAAAGGCAAAGCTTTACTATAGAGTGGAGTGTTTCGGGGGGGGAGGGGGGTGAGAAAAAGGCAAAGCTTTACTATAGAGTGGAGTGTTTCAGGGGGGGGGGGGAGGGGGGGGGAGGGGGGTGAGAAAAAGGCAAAGCTTTACTATAGAGTGGAGTGTTTCAGGGGGGGGGGGGAGGGGGGTGAGAAAAAGGCAAAGCTTTACTATAGAGTGGAGTGTTTCAGGGGGGGAGGGGGGTGAGAAAAAGGCAAAGCTTTACTATAGAGTGGAGTGTTTCAGGGGGGGGAGGGGGGGGGGGAGGGGGTGAGAAAAAGGCAAAGCTTTACTATAGAGTGGAGTGTTTCAGGGGGGGAGGGGGGTGAGAAAAAGGCAAAGCTTTACTATAGAGTGGAGTGTTTCAGGGGGGGAGGGGGGTGAGAAAAAGGCAAAGCTTTACTATAGAGTGGAGTGTTTCAGGGGGGGGGAGGGGGGGGGGAGGAGGGGTGAGAAAAAGGCAAAGCTTTACTATAGAGTGGAGTGTTTCAGGGGTCCTGCTGGGGCGGGGGGGGGGGGGTTACGAATTCACTTACAGCTATGTTAGAATATCACTTGTCTTGTTTACCAAAGACCTTGATGAAACAGATTCCGAGGATTCAATTCTATTGGTAAATCTGCCCCCCCCCCCCACACACACACGAAAAGGGCGTGGGGTCTGCTGGGGAACAATGGGGGGGGTGGCGGGGGGCGATTTGCAGAAACAGTCGTGGGCTTAGTAGCCCCAGATAGAGCGAATCATTTTACAGCCAGTAGTTGGCGATACCGCTTTGATAGAGCGCCATGTATCCATACAACACCGAGATGTACCGGCGCAAAGACCCTAGTGAGGCCCACCTCAGGCCCATCTGTCCGTTAGATACCTTCAAGGGTAGATAATTGTCAAACTGTACAGAAACCAGGAGTGATAAACTCCCTTGTTTAGCTGGAAAGTCCAGACGATGTGAGATACGAGAACGCCATTTTCTCTACCGCCATAATTGGTCGCTTGTCCATCCCATCTCATACGTTTTCAAACATCAAAGGGGGGGGGGGGGTGGGGGGAGCTTCCTCGGACTCAGAATAAGATATGCCTACTCAAATAATAATAATAATAATAATAAATTATCAATAATAATCTGTGGTCTGTAGATAATTTTCATTACTTTTTGCTTATATATCGTGGGGATTTGCCATATAATATTGTACCAGTATGCGATAATTTATTTTGCGGATTTTGAGGTTTTGTCATGAAAGTGGTTGTCTCACTCTGTCACGAGTGGAGTGAGCGAGATTCAAGGATTACGGGGGCATGGAAGTGTAGGATTGACTCACGGGATAGTGAGGCTGCTCACCTATATTGACTTCTGTTAGTTAACGTTAAAGCGTGCATGTTGTGAGTGAAGTTGAGGCGTAGTAGAGGCAAAATCTGAATAGTCAGATCACTGCAAGTTAAGAGGTCCCAGGGGACAGACGTGAGTGAGAACAGTCGGGAGATTGTGATGTGTTTTCCAGTGATGACTGGTAGGTGGAACGATGATTGATAATTATGAGGATTGATGTATTATATTCGCCTATGACCATGATGTAAATAAGTATATGTGAGGAATGTGGAAGTCATTGATTACTGTGTATAGAAATGTGCGCCATGAGCGATAGATGTAAGTTGGGTTCATGGATTCGTAGCGAGAGTGAGTGCTGTGTGGTACGGTGGAGGTGTGTTACCGTAAGATGTGTGGTGAGTGAAAGGTGGACTATTGTGTGTACGCTTCATGGGTTGTAATGAGGGGTGAAGTGGTTAGAAATGGTATGGTATTATACCAATGTAATGTTCTTCTTGTAGGTGCCGGGGTCGGGCAGAGACGCCACCCGCGGTAAGCGAACTAGCACAGGGGATAGGCCAGCATAGGGCCGAAGGCTACGCATAGGCCAGTGGAGTGAAGCTGTCGAGCAGGACAGGAGGGGCGCATGAGTCGTGGCAGTCTGGCCACAGACAGGGATGTGTATAGAATTGTTAATGTGCTCTTAAGATGTACTACATGTGATAGTGATATACGACTGTGCTATTGTGAGATTAATGTGAATTGAACTATTAACCTGCTATTGCCATGTTGAGGAGCTCTTGGAATGCTCAGGTGTTATTGCCATAGGAATGTGTTATTAAGACATTGAGCGGAGAGGCTGAAGCCGAAGTGTATTTAAAAGTAACTACCGGGTTGTGGACCCGAGGAAGAGTGCTTGAGGGAAAGAAGGCCGTTGGACGGCAGTTGATTAGAGTAATATAATGTATGTCATTGCAATGTATCTTTATCTTTATGTTTAATAAATGTGTGAGTCTGATGGGTTGTTCTATTAAGTGTTATACTTGTTCGTTCGTGATTGTCGTCTTGTTATAACTATTACATCTCCCAGTCTGGGATTTGTGACACACTCCTGATTTCACTATGTCGAAGTGTCATTCCAATCTGTTAAAAACTTGTCCGAGAATGTGTTTGTGACGTAATGTTGTCATCTAATTTTATACAACTCTAAAGTTCCAATCCTCATTTTCTCGAGAAGACAAAAATGCACACAACAACAATTATGGAGAATACCCGACGATATAATAGATACAGTTCTTGTTACAGCCAGTGACTCCGTATGGCTATTATATGCCTATCCCATTCCCATTAACCGAATTATTTTGTGATTAAACAAACTCTTTGACAGGTCTATCTGCCACGGAAAGGGAGTGAGTGCGCATGTCAAGGTTAGAAAATCAAGGTCATCTGAGTAATTTTCCGGGGTTAAAATGTCGACCACTGGCCAGACCTTTGGCGGCCAGACAGGTCAAAGGGTAACATTGATAGTAAGCGCGAGGTTCATTTGGCCGAGCAAAGGGAAATAATTGGTGAATGTTGACATCTGTCCGGGGGGGGGGGGGGGGGGAGAGCAGAGGGCACATAGCCAGGCATGTTCTAGTACATTGTAGTAAACATGTGGACATCTCTGACAAGGTTAAATTCCGAACCTGAATAAGACCTGCAACTGCACGAAATATACGAATGAATTCGTTTCATTTTTATTTAGTCGAAATATTTAATAACCAGGAAGGTTTTCAGTTCACCAAGTTTTCCCTATGGATGTTGTTACAAGTATGTAAGCTTCTCCCCCCCCCCCTCCCCCCCAGGTTTTTTGTTCTAGGTGTTCGCATTTTAAATCCTATTGTGACTCCAGAGCTAGAGAGCTCCTCCCGAAATATTCCTAGCAACATGAACAGCCTAATAATTCTTTCAGATTTTCTTTTTCTGTTCCGCCTGTCCTTTTGGTTGAACAGGTAGTGGGACAGGGTTAGGGATTCGATAAGATTTAGAGCTGAGGATAAGGACGGGGTTAGGGATGGGTATGGGTATATATATTATGTATGCACCCCTAGAGCAAAACGCTTGGAGACCGTGCGCACTCATACCAACAGCCTTTTGCCAATCTTATCTTTTCCCAATTTACTGCGTGCCTGCAACAGTCAGTCCGTCTGTGTGTCCAGGAAGCCCGAAAGTGGGTCATCAGTGGAGAAATATGAAGGTGCATGTCGTCTAGACGATAATCCCCCCCCCCCCCCGCCCAATGTCTATAGTTTCTTGTTTATAACAGATAAAGTGGTGTGGACTCGCTGGCGCCTCCAACTTTCTATGAATGAAATTCTCTTACAAGGGCGGCCATTATGTTGGAGGGCCAGGTCAACACGTCACCGGAAGTGAGATCTCGTTTGTTTAGGCAGGCAGGCAGACGTCAGTCCGTGAGACGGAAATAGGTTTGTGAGCAAAGGCATGTTTGTTCTTGCTGCTGTAGCGTCTTCTGACACCACGGGATGGCCAATTGGGCTCTCTCCCTCACCACCCCCCCCCCCTTCCTCTCTCTCTCTCCAAATAGAATAACTACCGTTTTGCCAGTTGCACCTACTGATATCTTACGGTCACATCATTTCGCCAACGTTTCTTTCACTTTCAGTGGTATTTTACAGACTGATATGAAAATAAAGTTATATTCTAGTGCCAAACCTTTTAAGAATTCTGGCGCCAACTGAATCATGACGTCACTGTCTGGACGACAGAAAAACTAACAAGACCACAAGAAAAAGTGACGCAAAAATTCGCTCACTCTATCCTCATCAAGAATGCTTGACAAATTGAACGCAAATATTACAAATTCCAGTCCTGACCATTTTTTGAAATGATGATTTTGAGACTGACACTCAAACTCAAAGCACCTTACAAGTAACCTGGCTAGAAACATGAATGGGCTAAGACAAACGAATAATTTCCTGGTCCATCCGTTATTGGCCTATCACTGGTTTTGATGAGTTTGACTTACAACTACGTAGCATTGCTCATGGTGAGATCTGTAGTATCAAAAAGTGTCATATTGAAATCTTTAATAGTTTGAAGTTATTAGCAGACACGTTTTTGCCACATCCCAAAATGCCAAAAGTGACCAAAATTAAGGAACACTCTCCTGTAAAATGACAAAATTCTTGATATGCCAGTACTGGGATGGACGACGATTTGCACTAAAGTAGACGCTAAAGGCAAAAGTTTACCTTAGTTACGAGGTTGTAGCTAAGGTTGTTGATGTCTTTCCTCATGTCGGGGTAGATGGCGAGGATGCGCTGAGTGATGTCTCTCAACTGTTTCATCATTCGCTCATCACGGAAGTCGTAGGGAAACATTTCTGTCCACTCGCTGTCAGAGACACAACAGAAAACACAACAGTAAAACACCAGCCTTGTTGTACAGTGGGAGGACCAGAGCAGTAAAATGTCACTGGTGCATATATAATGTGCAAGTATTTTTCTGTGAGTCCGTGAAATCAACATACAATTTATGAACCTGTGGTGGACAAACTGGCGGTTGAGTGGATGAAAGAGTGATGAGGGCGAATATATGAATAATGAATGAATGTTGGGTGGATCAAAATGAATGAATGTTGGGTGGATCAAAATGAATGAATGTTGGGTGGATCAAAATGAATGAATGTTGGGTGGATCAAAATGAATGAGAGAATAATGTCAAAAAGAAGTCTTGCATTAGCACAAGAGAAAGAGAGTGGGGGAGGGGGGGGGATAGAAAGAGAGAAACACACAGAGAGAGAGAGAGAGAGAAAGAAAAGGAACAGTAACTACTGACTCGAAAGGAAAATAAATTCAAAGCGATCAAGGCAAAGAGTAAAATGAACAGCAAAACTTGAGTTGGTTGGTGCAAAAAGGAAAAAAAATTGTGCCAGAAAATAATGTATTCCTACCTGAGCAGATTGACAATGTGTGGTCCAAACTTGGTCACTCTGGACCTATCCATGTTGTCTAATTGGTCATGTGCGAGGTTTTGCTGTAGCACGCACAGCTGGAACATCAGACAGACACACAGACATTGTTATGTACAAACCAAACCAAGACACGGTGGTGGTACAACATTGGCAATTGTTTGGATGTTTCCATTGGTTTGTGACTCATCTACAGAATGTGTCCTAGATCTAGATTCTGCATTTTTTCATCTAAATAACAGTGGCAAAAGACGCACGTGTTTTGTCGTGTGAGTAATCTTTTGGAATTTATTGTTGTTTCCATGTCACGTTAATGATGAAATACAGATATACGTGTTTATGGTTTATGTGTGTATGTGTGTATGGGTGTCTGAGTTTGTCTGTATGTATGTACAGGTGTGTGTGTGTGTTCGCGCGTGTCATATCCAACTCGTCCTGCACACAAAGCAATATATAGATAGACGTACTAACGTGCCACCAACACCTGTCTATTTAAATTTTAGCTTATAGACAAAACATAAATAGTTATAAGGCAAATTAAGTCTCTAGACTTTGCTGTATTATGTTTCTTCTATTGTTAAATGTTTCTTTTTGCCCACGCGTGATTGATTCATCTATTTTCTGTACATACACTTCTCTCTCTCTCTCTCTCTCTCTCCCTCACTGCCGCTTCAATCCACACACTCTTCAAACTACAAAACACGCTATGCGGTAAATAACACACAAACTGAAGGTTTAACCTAATGAACAAATAACTTTGAGTTTTCGGGACAATAGTTACAGCTATGTGGAAAATGGAGCTAATGAGGAGATTTGGGGAAGGGGGGGGGAAGGGAGGGTTGCTTACCTTGAATACCTCCGCCAGTAGGTCATGGGGTCGGATGAAGAGTCGTGAGCTCAGCAGGAAAGCAAAGGTGTAAGTTCTCTGTGAGAGCAACAAAACATACAGCATGTTCAATGGCGTGTCGGTGGCATACAGTCAGGGGTGTAAGTGAGCGAGTCACAAACATGAAACACGAGGGGATGAGAGAGAGAATGACTGACAGAGAGATGAATTAATTGGCGTGAATGAACATGAGACAGATAAAAATGGAAAATATTATTGTTCAGTCAGGACTCCATAATTATCAAAATTCTTTCACAACTTCCGTGTCTGTGAGTGTGTGCAAGCATGTCTGTCTATCTGGGGTGGGGTGGAGGAATGACAGGTCATAGTGAGATGAGACAGAAAGCTCAAAGGAAAGAGACATGAAGGTGATAAAAGGGCATCAGCTACTTCTCTGGGTGTCTTGTGGTCAAAAGGGTATTATGTGTATACAACAAAGACACGCCAACAGACAAATAATTATATACACAAACAAGTAGGTGGGGCACAGGAATGTTGTGCTGTGACTGCTGTGTGCAGCTGTGACAAGGAAAAGTCAGCAGATAGTATTTCACACAGCTGCCAGTGACAAGTGACATGTGTCAGGGATATTGTAACTGCCACAACCAAATCCTGACTTACGCCTGTCTAATTAATCGTACACATGGTGGGCCTTACACCAGGGCCTTACACTACATCAGCCACTGGGCAAGGAAAACAGGACAGAGAATTTTTAATTTTTTGTTTTATCTGATTAAATATCTACGGAGCTTTTTCCTTATCCCTTCGCTATTTGGAACATTTTCTGTTCGCCATTTCTGGTCATTCAAGTTCATTTCTAAGGCAAAACGTTGGATTTTCATTGAAATTTAACCGATTTTATCACCAGCCAAATTCGTCTTGCCAGTAACTGCCGCTGGGTTTATATCGGTAAGAAACAGAGATATATCATTTTTCACGTCTACTTCGTTCAACCAATCGCCTCAGTGCATGCAGGAAATCTCATTGCCACAAAAACTTGTTGTTTTCATAAGATGAGAAGAATGTTGAACCTTTTTCTTTTGTCAAAGTAATTGCGTCATCACATTTTGGGGGGGGGGGGGAGGGGGGAGGGAGGGTGTCCATTTCCGAGGTATTTAATGGTCAATATTAGAGTTAATGACTGTGTGTGTGTCCACTGTGACCTGGCCTTGGCCATGTGAAGAATGACCTACATAGCTTACTGGACAATGTGGAATCCTACAGTCCCATTTTCACAATACTTCTCACAGAGTGGGTGCGAGAGGCGCGAGGGGTGAGGGGGGGGGGTGACCATCACAAGGGCCTGGCACGTGCCCATTAATTCTCAGGCTTGAAAAACAAATCTCTTATTTCTGTAGAGAACTCTCGTGTAACCACGTCACTGCCATGTGATCACAGCGTGTTGTCCCCTCAAATCTCGACGTTCCGCGCCACCGATGCCAAAAAAATACGCGCGTTTCGAGTTGTGGGCAAATTTATTGGGGAAGACAAAATCCTGCCGAGTTGTTATGACGTTTTGAGAGGAGGCCACACATAAACAGTAGTCACCCACCCCCCTCTTCCGTCTGCCCTTTCCCTTTACGAGTTTGCCCTTAACACAACAAGGTTAATATGATCTCAGGCCCCTGAAATGGGGTTAATTTTTTCTGTCAGGATTTTGGTGGCTGACTAATAAATTCACAACTGAAGACGTCCTAGATTTGTATACGAATGTCAATCTGCTAACGCGGTATATTGTTTTCTAAGTCTTTCTTCACGGAACACAGTGGGACGCAAAAATTGGACGGCCTTATCAAAATACTTTTTATATATTGTGGCAAAATGCCCCACCTTTCTGGCCACGTCACAAATGTCAGACTTTCCTGAGTTGACAACGACACTACAAAACTTTTGTATGAAACTTCACCCTTGTAACTGTCTCCTGATGCGATCTGCGCCTACTGTTAACACGTCGTTTCAACAGAAATCAACCCTAAAGGTCCCTGCACGCCGTTTTGCTGGAGTCTAGATGTGCGTGCATGTTTGACAGAGATAAACAAATGTGTTGTTTAATTTTCCTCAAGCGTTCAAAGGCCATTCACCCCGAAACAAAACCTAAACCCGCTACGTTTTACAATGCTGCCTTTCCCTTCTTTGTGAACGGGTAAACTGATTTGCACTTGGGGACTTTAGATGGATCTTTCTGAGGTTGTACCCAATAGGATTTGGGGGGGGGGGGGTGTAATTGTTTGTGTGTCCGGGAAGCGAGGAGTGTACTCAGAAATGGATGAATGAGGAAAGTTTGTGAAGGAAAAACTCGCAATGTTATGTCAAGTATCACAGGAACACAGAAGAAAAAATGTGTGCGTGGGAGATAAAAAATAACTGGATCGGGTCACGACGTCCAAGTCACAAAAACTAACACATCATGGTCTATGCATTGTAGAAACATGCTTAAAGCTGGACTGTGGGAACACTAGACACTACACGTGTATGATGATATAAATACTTGTTGTAATATTTTACCAATCCAAACTACCTCTTATCTTCCCTTCCACCCCCCTCCCTCCTTCTCGACCCGTGCTCTCGTCCTATTCACGTGAAAGAACCCAATAGTACAGATCCTGGGACTCTACAGATGGTTACCACGATTTCAGAGCGGTGGCGAAATTTTCCACTGTTTAGAATGAATATGAACTGTATCTCAGTTACACCCTGAAATATCTCTGTTATAATATCTTGAAACATCTCTCAGTTATGCCCTGACACATCTCTCAGTTATACCCTGACACATCTCTCAGTTATACACTGACACATCTCTCAGTTATACCCTGACACATCTCTCAGTTATACTCTGACACATCTCTCAGTTATGCCCAGAAACATCTCTGTTATACCCTGACACATCTCTCAGCCGTACCACGAAATACCTCTCAGTTATACCCTGAAACATGTCTGTTAAACACTGAAACATCGCTATTATACCCTGAAACATCTCTGTTATATCCTGAAACATTTCTCATTTATACACTGAAACATCTCTCAGTTATACCCTGAAACATCTCTCAGTTATACCCTGACACATCTTTCATGTCACTCCAGCACTACGATGATCATTTTTCTCTCCAGGAAACAACGCCACAATAATATGTTACAGTTTCATACACAATTGATCGATCTAGGCAATAATAATGCAGCTACAGGTGTGCAAGTATCACACTGAGGCTTGAACCGTAGCGTAACAGTTGGTGTGTTTATCCCGACTGCCTGCATAATGAAAGCGTTTGGTTCAGCCCTGGATAGTGTGACTACAACATGACACATTCATCAACTTGCACGATCTACTTACATCAGGGTAGTAGTCTGAGGTGGGCACCAGGTGTTGTATCAACGCTTCCAGAGGGCCAGAGCGAAGATTGCCATTTTGGAAAATAAGCGCCTGTGGAGAAACAGAAAAACTAGACGTCAGCACGTTCTTTCCTGAACTATAAAACCATGCCATGGGCGATACACATTCAGGTGACTTACACAATCAGTCATGATTCAGATGGTCAAACTACAAGTTAGATCTTCCAGCAGCTTCTCACTATTTAACTTTAATGCGAAATATACAAAAAGTGTTGTTAAGCCTAGCATGTTGCCAACCTCACTTTGCATTCATTAGGGTTAGCAGCCTGCTAGGCTGAGCAACGCTGTTTGTACATGGCCCTGTTGGTGGATTGTGTGAGCAAAACAACTGTTGTTTTTCTTGTTGTTGTGAAGTCGATGTTAGAATGAAAAGCATTCCAGGAGGAGAAATGTCCAGTTTTGACACAATGTAAAGTCTTTACCATGTCTCTCTGCAACAGCGGCTACAGAGCTTTACTTCTCTGCCCTGAGCTGCAACAACTTATGGTTATCTCACGTTTCAGGAGAGAGAGCACGGCAAAGCAAAATCTTTCAGAAGGAAATTGAGAAACTAAAAATGAAAGGTAAATTTAAAAGTCTTCAGCATGAAAAACTGGACTAATCGGGATCTGAAGTTTACATTATAAGAGTGAGTTAACAAGACTGCCATAGGTTGTTTGAAGTCCCTCATCCGTATTGGGTACGGTTTCAGTTAAACGTTGTGTACAAGCTGAACATGACGAGCGGACAGGTGATGTGTGGATTTCAAAGTGAACAACTAAATAGTTGAATGAGAAATGCAGGTAAACTTCAGTTGCCAGTAATACCAACAGGTGAGAGAGCGGAGGAGTTCAAAGACCTGGCTAGGAAGGGGAAGGAACTATTCCTCAGAGATTATCAGACCGTTCAGCTAACAGACGTCGTGGATGTGAGATAGAAATAAGGGGGAGATAAACAGATGCTATCTCCTCAGCTTGGGAGTTTACCTCTGCTGGCCTGGGAGGGTCTGGGCTCCAGTAAAACAGATATGTACAGGGGAAGTTAGACGGGAAAAGAGCGCCAACATTTTGCTGGGGATAATAAAGTTACGTCATGGTTATCAGCGGCCACGATGAACGGATCTGCCGAGATCTCTCAGCTTGAAGGTCTGGTAAAACGGATTCTCGTGAACCATACAGGCAGGAAGAACATCATGTCTGAATTTCTCTCTCTCTCTCTCTCTCTCTCTCTATATATATATATATATATATATGTGTGTGTGTGTGTGTGTATGTGTGTATATGTGTATTTGTATTTGTATTTGTATAACTCTTTAATCCCATTTGGGAAATTTTGCCTTTGTGCCATTGCAGCCCAGTTATAACTGGAGCAGGCACGTCGTCGCCACAGTGCAGCGCCGGTCGGCGTTTTTTTTTTTTTTTTTGGGGGGGGGGAGATGAGGGGGGAGGGGGAGGGACTGGTAGAGATGAATTTAATTTAATTTTGCCCGGGCAGCGGCCTGTTCGGCCTGCTCTTTACGATTTTCAACTGCCAAGGTATCTTTAACGTGCGCAACGTGCACACGGGCCCTCCGAATTTTTTCGTCCTTATCCGAGAAGACTAGGTACTCGATCCTACCCCTCAATAGAATCAGGGACACGAAAATATGAGAAAAATCCCAAACTTCCAACATGCCTGCACGGACCCTTGGCACGAGAGGCGAGCACCTTGCCTCTAGACCACCTTGTCGCCCTGGTAACATGACATCAAGGGAATCCATGATCGGACAGATTACAACAATCGGTGAAGACAAATGTTCCGAGAAGGAAAGTTTTACTCAGAGTTTGGACAAAAGTAGGTCACTCGGTCAGCAATAACAATCTACTAGACTTTGGCTTGTTTGTACAGACTGCATTCTGTTCTTGCATTTGACACCAATTCCGAGAAGAGATCTCATTTTTTCCCCACCCCCTCTCGTGCACACTAAGAGACTAAATGACCAATATATGAACTAAAGTTTCCATCACTAACGACTAACGTATCCACAGTGTTACAGCCGATAAAACAATTTATTCAACCAATAGTCAAACAAATAATCTGTTACAGTTTTGTTTTTCATGTCTTTACTTAAAACATTTCCTCCTTCCAGACAATATTAAACTCAGACAATATTAAACTCAGACAATATTAAACTCAGACAATATTAAACTCAGACAATATTAAACTCAGACACTAATAATAATTTAAAAAATAGACAACAAGAAGGCAAGTACATGTATATTGAAAATTAAACTCGGCCACAGTTACGTCCGTCCAGACCCGTTCTCCATCCACACATGGTTGTTTTGTGAGTTTATTATGCCTGATATTGGCATGGATTAGATTAAATTTTCTAGTTCTCATTTCTATTGACGTCAAATCTCCCGAGACAGAACAGGTCAGACTTGAGGAAAGATGAAGTTGTGAAGGATTTCATCAAGAAAACACAGATCTTGCAGATTTTCTTACCCCTCCCTCCCACTTTTAGATTCCACATAACTTGACGGCCTCAGACTGTCCAAAAAAAAAATAACCTGCCCCTCCCCCTCCCACCTCCGAGATAAAAACTATTACATACCCAGGTCTGGTGCGCCAAAACAAATTTGGAATTGCTGAAAATGTATTTTTAGTTCTTTTCACCTTGCGAGATGTTTATGAGTCGCTATGACCACGTACTGACAACAGGACCATTTTACTTTTTAAACTGAAGAAATCTCAGACAAACCAAACAGTCTGCCCATCAGGATGCCACTACAGACACAGACATGGACAAGCAACAGGGCTGGGATGTACAGAAAATACCCTACAACATCTGGCAAAACATTTCAAACCACAGACGTGCGACCACTGACGTGCACCGGGCGGCAAGAGTTGATCAGTGCAGTCTTTGCCTTTGTTCAGTAACTATTCAGGGGCAACCACTGTGGAATATCAACATTCTGTACAGATATACCCGTGCCCACAGTCAGTCAGGGACATACATGCCATGCTTAGATGGTCAACAAACCAAGAAGAAAAGTTATCAGAGAACATTTTAATTGTTCGTAGAAGAAATCAATTCCAAGCAATTTGACCAACAAACGACCAGATAAAACCAGCCAGTGACAATCATGTCTACTGTACAGACAATCCGCGACTCTTTCAGAAACTATTTTCTCATGTTTACAGACACAAATGAGAAATCTCGCGGTCAATCAGTCTGTAGACTGGTCAAACAAATCACTTCAGAGAAATGACGACTAGGAAATGGGAAAGGAATGAATTAGTCTTAAAGAAGTAACTGTAAATTTCCCTGCCTGCGACACAAGCCATCAGAAATAAGATCTCATTCTTTCTCCACCCCACCACCCCCACCCCCCTTTCCATCGTCCCGCCACAGACAATCTGTGTTTCCATAATCGATTCCTTTATCTGCAGTACTGGAAAATGCTCACGACCACCGGGTCTGCTTTGCGTTGTCCGAGGATTTAGAATCAATTTGGTGGTCAACATCTTGACTAAAATGCCCACGGTCAGGCAAGCGACTACTGATCCTGTATTCCCTGCATTCCAAAACTCCTATCTGTAATCATAACAAGGGAGAATCGTTTTTTTTTTCCTGTGCCTTGGCGGGCGGGCGGGACGATCATGGAAAAAGATTTCCAACAGGAGATCAGAAATTTGCTGCTTGACAGAAATCTCGTCTTATACTGATCAGGGACACGGAGATTTTTGACAACCAGGTTGCTGTTCTAGGTCGTTTAATGTTTGAATTCCAAAGTCAGTTCTACAGTACGTGATGTACTGACCTCTGTTATTCTAACCTCCCCAACACCAAGCAAGCCGTTTACTGGCTAGCCAAAGTTTTGCCGCTTCACCAGAGAGACCTGAAACTGTTGTAACTTGAATAGCAGACACAAACAGATGTTACCCCCAGAATTGCCAAAATTGGTTCCGCCATTTTGATAAATGGGTTTTGCCTGTTGCTAACCTTCACTCCAGTCAGGGATAACTCTGGCTGTTTTAGGCCAGTTGGCGATTGTCTTCTCTTGGATTCTGACCAGGAAAAGGTTGTGGGGAGGAAGACAGAAGAGTACCATGTTGCCAGTTGGGATAAGGAAAACGGAGACAAGCGGTAGATAATGACGCTCCAGCGTCAACCGATGACAGATGACGCGTCAGACAACTGATAATTGGAAAATTGAAACTGACTGCCTGGGACACAAACATCTGTCGGGCACGACAGAAAGATAGTGCTGATTTTGTTACCGGAGGCCAAACAAACGGATCGCAGAATGAACAACAGTAAAGACAATAATTATATTAAAGAAAAAATGTTCGCCTAATCTGAGGCGGCCATTGGAAATATTATTTCTCTTATGAATAAAAAATGAAGCCCACAGAGCCTGGTCGTTAAAATTACGGGACAGAGAGCTAGATGAATGCAACATAGAACAATAATTATTATTATTATTCGACAAGGAAAGTGATTACACCAGAGTATTGTAAGCGAAAACTATTGAACTTTCTACACCCCAATCCTTGACCTTATTTATTGCAGAAATTCTATCTGAAAGGCGCAAATTAAGGTCCAATAAATGCAAAATTTGACTTGTTGACATTTCTGTGTAAAAGCTACTTCCCATCCGCCAGCAGCAAGAAGAATGAAGAAAAAGCCAGCCAAAATCTCGAGGACAGAGAAACAATCAAGACAAAGGAGTCCATCTCCAATTCATTGTCAGATTTTCTCTATCTCAGAGCTAGCTCTTGCTTGGAACCCTGGGATGCCCCAAATCTGTTGTAAGTAATGACGGGGACAAATAATCCGTGTCTCAGTTGGAGATCGAAGACCTCGGACAATTTACCCCACAGTCCACACGTCAGCTGCTTGTGATGATGTGTAGAACGAACAAAAAAAAAAAAAAAAAGAAGGAACATTCTGGAATCGCCACATCAACTTAACGGTCCAGAACTAACTCGCTTGCCCGCCATTTTCTCTATGCTTGATTATTTTTGTTTCCCAGGACATCGCCAAAATGACGCCTCACTCGTCACATTTTCCTAGCAAATCTTGACGTCATCACACCCTCCCCCCACCCAAGCTCGACCTACAAAATGTCACTTTGTTTTCTCACATCGCCTTCTCTTTATTGCCATCTCCATCATAAGTTGTGTTTCTTTCTACCCTGAAATCATTCCCATTATTAATTTCTCTGTTCTTTCAGAGTGTTTTTTCGTCTTCAAACTCCAGTACGGCACTCGGGCCAGTCTACAACCCCGAACAGCCGTAATGACCACTCCCAAACGTTAGAACCACAGCTATCTTACATTTGCCTACACAGACAATAAAAGATAATGTGTAATCAAATCGTACAGAGATCTAAAAGATAATGCTTCATCACTGGTCCTCTCTCCATCTCCTTCTTTAAAATTATATTTCCGGTTGTTATCTTTTGATCATAACTTATATACGAGAATCAGACAGCACAGTTTTATTATCTTGCGTTCAGTAGCTACAGGAATTAGCTAAGATATCGGTAAATGATAGAGAATTTGGGGGTGAAAATACACGATCGTGCTATAATGTTGTTGCCATACACGTGCACTTGGGAATACAGATATTTGGTGAAGCTGTAGCGCAGGGCGGGGAGAGGCGCAGTTTGTTTTATTTCGCAAAAACAGAGGAATATTTTTTATATGTTGTAGAGCGGCGATAGGGAGAGCGCGACAGGAGACGATGTGGCGGAAGATTACGCATAATTTCCGGCACCGCCAGAGTTTTATAAACATTTTTATGCTGCCAAATCTCTGGGGTACATTCTCTCCACACTCCGGGGGGTTCTGTAGCTCGGGTAAGACAACCTTTTGTTGGATTGGGAAATGAAAACAACAACAAACATCGGCCCTGCACTCGGGCGTGAGACTGGCCACCACACCAACACCCGCGGTTTTCATGTAGTTCAAGAGGTCAAAACCTCCAGTAACACTTTAAATTTGATACCCGAGGCTCACGTTTGACGTCACAGGCCCAAGAAAACAAACACAAGTTACAGCAGACAAAAACCACAGAAACACTGAAATCTTTTCATGGAGGAACTCACCAAACCCAGCAATGTCCTTGAGACACTTACAAACACAAACAGCCAACAATGAATAAAAAAGCGCAATCACTCGGAAACTGCCCGACCCTTCCCGGACGCCTCCATTGACACAAATAGATATCAGCTACGAGTCACGGGAGGAGGGGGGGGGTAACTTTTCGTGCCGCCGCCTCCTCCCTCTCCTTAAAAAACCCCCCACCCACACGAATATCTGTTTTAAGGAAAATTGCACAACAAAATACCAGAGATATGGAAACGTGCGGACACGCCCAGACCTGGGGAGACAAGCCAAGGAACAAACAAAGTGTCAGATTCAACCAAAATTCTTCCTTCTGTCACTGACCTCAAAATCTGCAAGGGAGGTAATTACAACGCTTGACGACCCAGAATGTGAATGGAAAGGGAGATAAATGCAGCGCTGTCATGACGTTTATGAACCACACCTTAAACAACTTAACAAAACTCCATTAAATCTTTATTATTTTTTTTCCCTCAACCACTTAACTGTGCACTTTTGCCATCGCGACTCAATGTACAACATCGGGGAGACCACGTGATCTCTGAGCTTTCTTGACTCCAGGAAACATCGGCCGGATATGATGTGGCAAAAACGAGTACTGAAAGTGGATGAATTGTCCCTGTGCTCAAGATATTGAAGTTTAAATATACTATCTTTTTTCCACCGCAAGAGGGCAATCCTTTCTGAAGTATCCCAATGTTTTGATTTCTGAATCCGTGAATGTTTGGTACATTCAACTTATCTGCCTGCAGTTGACCTCAAACTTTCCATGCACTCGGGATAGACAACTCGTGGGGAGTGCCGGGATAAGAGGACATCAGAAACACAAAAATATTCATTCAAAACAAACAACGGTTAATGTTTACACTTCTGAGTGCAAGATACTATGTACAGATTGGGCAAGACTTGACTGCAGTCATGTTTATTGGTAAACTCTAGCTGGTCGCGATTTGCACATTTCTGGTTCACGATGATCATAGATGATGAAATGAACGCAAGTTGTAACAAAAATTACTGTGCATTACTGTGTCCGCGTATACGTTTCACTTCAATTGGTTCTATAGCGAACCTTTCTATTCATATCAAATTAACTTTTCACGGCCCGATTTTTGTCTGTGTGGGAAAAACCTCAATAGCAAATAAGACAGTGGTATTACGTATGGGGGCGGGGGCACAGTGACGAACAGACATATTAGCGATGGGAGGAGGAGAATCCATCATGACAGAAGTCAGAGATATCCAAATCCAGCGATCCACTTCAGTATTTTCGGGAACAGAAGGGCGTGGATGTGCAATCAACTCGACCTGACAGACTTGCTATCCTAGACTAGACGGAGAGCTGATGGAACTTTGCACTGTGACTCAAGTTTTTGTGTGCCCCGGATGTAATAATGAGGTGTGAGTGGGTGGAATCAGCAATTAGCTGTGGATTCTTTTGATTTGTTTGTTGTGTTCATCTGACTTGCTCGTGCACTGGCGGGCTGGACCGTCTGGGAGTTGATGTGTACGTACGTGGTTACTCATGTATTCATGATCAGTGATAACGATGCTGTGGATAAGCCTGGTATGTGTTTTTTGCAAACAGACAGACAGACAGACAGATACTCACCTCTCTGTCGGCCTCACAATGGTTGTTGTTGTCAGAGCCCACATAGCCGGTGCCTGAACCAAACATCTGCGCCAAGCTCAACATCTGAGGGCCAACACTCTCACGGTTCTGCAACAAGAAAAAAGTAAACGTCAAAAGTGGAAACTTTCCATAACTCGTTACTTGGCATAATCAGCACAAATGTAGCGGCGGGGGGGGGGGGGGAGAGATACAGTGGTCAAGTGATTCTTTTATAATTTAATAAAGAGAGGACAAGAGAGAGAGAGAGAGGAGAGAGAGAGAGAGAGAGAGAGAGAGAGGTACACTATGACATTCTGACGTTTGCCCACTAGATGAAGCCCTAACGTTGACCAGGCACCCAGCACACAATGGCGGGCTTTTCCCTCTCACAGAGGTCACGCTGACCCCTACACAAGCTGGAAGAGTGCTTGGGCCAGGAGACTTGATGCTTGCCCGCAAATTTGTTCGTCAGTTTGTACGTTTTATTCTTTCAGTTTGTTGGGTCACAGAATGTTTGAAATCATGTGTGAGTGGTGACTGGGTGAGAACTGTGTGCAAACCAGACTGTCTCGCTAGTTCCGGTGGGTCAAAGCTGTCTTTTGTCCAGCGGTGGAAAGAGAGACTTCGACTCGAGCAATGAGACAGACAAGAGACGAGCCAATGCGCCGTGATTCATCTGTCGGCCTACAACCATGTTTTAAAACAAATAAGACGGGGTGTCAACCTTCACATTTTACTATGAGCCAGGAGACAGAATATCCTCACAATGATCGCATGACGAAAGTAGAAAAATTACTTGCTAATAAAACCCTCTTTCTCTCTTTCTCACACACACACATACACACGACAGTTTAAACATTCAACGAAGTTGGAAATAGATAGAAAATACAAACTTGAAGAGCGAAGCGCTACAGAGTGCTTCACCCTGGAGACAGCAACGCGTGTCCTAGCGTTACAACACGAATAGCCCGCACACACAACATCCTTCACAAACACAGAAAAGGCCCTATTATTTCGCTGAAATGGGCTTTTCCCACCTGTAAGTCTCTGCATTAGGTAACCTCATTAGCATAAATTCCTGCACATAACGGCATCTACACGGCTGAACTCAAACCATGAGATCATGGGGTCAAACTACACAAACATGGCGGGGGTCGCAACGGGAGGGGGGTGTAAAGAGGGTGAAGACGGTGAGGGTAAACACATAAACACGCGCTAGAGAGAGAGAGAGAGAGAGAGAGAGAGAGAGAGAGAGAGAGAGAGAGAGAGAAGAAAGAACGAGAGAAAGAGAGAGAGGGGGGAGGGGTAAACCCCAAAGTGTAGAAAAGCAGAGCACATAAACCCACAGATGACTGGAGATAAAAGCTGCCGCCCGGCTAAGCCACGAGTGTTTAAATTTTTATTAGGTTTTGATGGGAAAATCGGCAGAGATCGCGGACTTCAAGTGGGGGCTCAAGTTAGAAAAGCTGACAAAATAAAACCGGGAAAGATGCGTTTAATTCGCTAACCTTTATTAAGTCTGCACATAAAGACGGAGAAGACTTTCTATTAAAAACCAACTTCAATGGCGTAAGATGTGAGGTCTGGACTGCTGGCTGGCACGATTTAAAAAAAAAAAAAAAAGATTAAGTAAATTACGAATTGATTTTTACCGTAAACTGCAAAGATGTGCAAAATTCACAGGAGAAAGTCGTAGAATGTTTTGAAAACGGACGATTTGTGTCAAATAACAGATCACCTATGGCTTTCTTTTCAAAGACTACGGTCCGATAATTCTTCACAAATCACAGATCTCGTACTACAACAGAACAGAAGAGAAGTTCTACTTACATTGTCAATCATGACTGGTTGGCAAACACGCACAGCGACAAAAGACCTATCAGTTCCTCAGTTACCCGGAGAATGCTTCACAGAACACACAATGTCCTCACTAGAGTAAACCTACAGGCAAACAGAATTGTTATAATCCACTAGGACAACATGAGTGAGGCAGAAGGCAGAGGTCTCCCCGTGAAGTACCTACAGCGTGGCTCTAGTCCACCTTCACTCACTTCGCTTCTCGCGATCTCTGAATATTTGTGGTTTTTGAAATCACAAAAGACTTGTGCCGTGCCCCTTCTGGCTCCGTACGGCGTACACAAGACAAAATCATTACCGTGTCCGCTGGAGCTTTCGTCAGAGAAAGGAATGTTTCATTGAGAAAGTCAAGCATTTTGTCGTACGTGCTTGAAGTAATGAAATGATGTTCATCCTTGGTTGATCCGTGAGAATTTTAGGCGTGTCGTAGACAGAATACTTTACTAGTTTTGTCCGTGCTCCAAGTTCTGGCGCTGGAAGATGTTACTTGAGTGCGAAATGTCTCAAATTCTCTTTTGTGTATCAATTTTACCATCGTGGGGCGGGGAATAAAGAGGGGCAGGGGTTGGGCCTTAGATAAAATTCTCCATAAAAGTTTCAAAACTATTTTCACAGCAGTTTTATCCTTCCCCGATGTCCATATCTATCCTCCTCTCTTCTGTCTTTCTGTTTGAAATTTCTCTGTTTTTCTCATCAAGACCCCCCCCCCCTTCCGCCGAACCTTCGTTTTAGACTGCAATGCAATCTGACATAAACCCTACCCCAGTCCACAGTTGTTTGCACCATGGAGACCCAGCTAAGCCGACAACATGCGACTTCTCCCAGTGTCCACAATGAGAACATGAGGATGCTTTTAACGACAAACATGCTAGTTCCCACCCCCCCCCCCCTCCTCGCCATCAAACCTGTAATTAATGATATATCGCAAGACAAGCCAAGCCAAGCGCTCCCTGCTACAGCCACAGCATGAGTTGTGTAGGATTTCCTTCTCAGTCAAGCATACCTCAGGCCTGGTCTCTCGCGCCACTCTTTGATATTTACACACAATACGGTTAAGCAGCCGTGTATAAATTGCCAACACAAACGTGTTTTTTTTTCACTTTAATTTTTCAACGTATGACGCTGGGTAAAGTTGGACGCTTACTGTTGCATAATCAATACGCTGTATCAACCCACAGCCATCATCATGTTATGCAGGCTTTTTCTGCCCCCCCCCCCACACACACACATGCCCGTCTGTCCCACAGCAAAGGTTTTTGGTGTGATAAAATGTTCCGACAAAACCAGGTTAGGACAGAAATGACGTCACATGATCCCCAGGACTTGCTAGAAGGTTGACATGAGTATCATTATGTAACAAATTTAACCTGACTAGAATTCCGACCGGCCCGATGTAACAACGACATTGACGCACGTTTGTCGTGCACCATATAAATTAACTGTGAGATCAAAGGAACGGTCTAATCAATAATGCAAAATATAACTATAAACTCCAGCAGTTAACTAGAGATCAATGTTTATGGATGCATAATTATAGTGTGGAACACAAAAGATCATCACAGAAAACAACATCCGCCACTTACCATTTAACTTCTATACTGGCAACAGCTGTTCTACACGTGCTCAAGTCACAGAGCTCACTTTACTGTATCGCAGGGCCAACACGTTTTATAACAGTCCTGGCAACCAAAGTATGAATGCTGCAATCATTTGACTGCAGGGTAGATGTTTATTTCTGTCTGTTCTTACTGCCACATTTCGCCGCTACAAAAGTAAAACCCGCCTTGTCGTAATTTGACGCGAATCAATTATCAGAATAAAACATTCAACTACTATAAATAGAACATTAACCATTTTGAAAACAGTGACTATGAATTTGCTAGGCGGAGACGATTGGGGGAAACAACTATTCTATATTTTATGTGAAGATAACAAAATGCACCACGCCCTCACCAATATAATAATTTCTGATCTATGACTGACGGAGCAAAGGCCAGTAACTGTTCGTCATTTACACTTATATTAACCTGCCTGGGTGCGCAAAGTAAACATGCTCGCAAAATGAACTAAACAGCATCCATTTCTGTACACAACGCCCCAGTGGTTGTATTCATGTTTAGGGCGTTAAACGAATTTATATTTTACGTCCACATGCCACAGCGTCGCCTTGTTCAAACAGGTGCAAGTCTGGGTTATTTGGTATATCTCCTAAATTATACAAACACAACAAATAAATATGCGAGTTTAACCTAAAGACAGTCAGCTTTTCGAAATGAAAACCGCAAAGTCAACAGCCAACATTGGGTTGTTTCCCATCACCACCACATTCTCTCAGACTCGAGTACTTGATCGATCAACAATTAAAGAAATAAACAAACAAAGAAAAGCAAGAAAATTGCTAGCCATTAGCATTAAACTGTGTGGACTAATCAGACTTACGATACGGTACCGGACAATGGACAAACGCGTGGGGTGGAGGAATTTGTCGTTCGCGGTCAAAGAAAAAGGAGGTGAGGTCAGTCTTGTTTCTTGTAAAAAAAATGGCTGGGAGTGGAATCAAAGACATTTTTCTGGCCCTCTGAGGTCAGTTTGAATCCTTACAATGTCGTGGGTGGGAGTGACCGGGTGTGCATGGGCATGGTTGCCAGGAATGTAGTGCCGGTCAAGACAACGATGTTTGTGCCACCATCTCCTCCTCCTCCCCCCCCCCCCCCCCACACACCAGAGGCCAAGGATAAGGTCAAGCATGCCAGGCTGCCCAGACCAAACACGCCAAATGTCAAACACAAGTACATTGTACCATTTGTCAGACGCGCGGATGTCCAGCGCCACTTCCCATCCCTCACCACAAGCGCCTCATCACTCTAGCCTTGCCCAAGTAGAATTGTCCGCTGCTCCCGGGACTATCGCTTATCACCGCGGAGCAAAACTCTTTTTCATGAAATACTGTAAGGAAAGACATAATTATAAATAATATATTCTAGTTTCCTGCAAATTCTGTCACAGACTGTGCGGGTCCAGGGAACTGAATGCGTATATTAACGTCAGTCAAAAACCGCCAAATCCCATCGACCCCCCCCCCCTCCCCCCATGACAGTCCAAGTTCCAGCGTTATTCTCTCATTTCTACACCCCCTCTCTCCCCCCATGACAGTCCAAGTTCCAGCGTTATTCTCTCATTTCTACACCCCCCCTCCCCCCATGACAGTCCAAGTTCCAGCGTTATTCTCTCATTTCTACACACCCCCCCTCTCCCCCCATGACAGTCCAAGTCCCAGCGTTATTCTCTCATTTCTACACCCCCCCTCCCCCCATGACAGTCCAAGTTCCAGCGTTATTCTCTCATTTCTACCCCCCCTCCCCCCCATGACAGTCCAAGTTCCAGCGTTATTCTCTCATTTCTACACCCCCCTCCCCCCATGACAGTCCAAGTTCCAGCGTTATTCTCTCATTTCTACACCCCCCCCCTCCCCCCATGACAGTCCAAGTTCCGGCGTTATTCTCTCATTTCTACCCCCCCCCTCCCCCCATGACAGTCCAAGTTCCGGCGTTATTCTCTCATTTCTACCCCCCCTCCCCCCATGACAGTCCAAGTTCCAGCGTTATTCTCTCATTTCTACCCCCTCCCTCCCCCCATGACAGTCCAAGTTCCAGCGTTATTCTCTCATTTCTATCCCCCCCCCCCGCTCCCGCCATGACAGTCCAAGTTCCAGCGTTATTCTCTCATTTCTACACCCCCCCTCCCCCCATGACAGTCCAAGTTCCAGCGTTATTCTCTCATTTCTACACCCCCCCCCCCTCCCCGCTACTATAATTATTATAAATCTCTTTCAAACTGCCTAGACTAATCCTCGGTTCCGACCAGTCCACACATTCAACACTATTGTAGGGTTGGGATATACAATCTATGTGTACGATTGCGATTGGAGATACGGCTGGTGGGACGGATGAATAAATGATGTTTGGCTGGAGCTTTAGCTCTGACCTTTCTGCACTCTACAGGTACATTAAACTACAGATCAGCATCGCCATCACTATGAGCGCCCGGGACACACACAATGTCATGTCAGCATGAGGTACTCATTAACTTCTGTACTGTTTTGACACATTCCATGAACATTCTGAATCCTCGGGCAGTTGGCATTCCGCAACTCTGGGCAGGTGCTTGTCTAGCCACATATTTTGACATCCATCAATCACTACCACCCCACCCCTCCTTCTACCAGATTTGATTATTGTTTCATCCCCGTGGCCTTTACTCCCCCCCCCCCCCCTTCCCGGGATTTTGTTTTTAAAAAAGTTTTCTCATACCATTCCTGCGATCCGCGCGTGCCGCCAAACTGCCCCAGTCCAGATACGAGCATGACTGTCATTCTTTCACTGCAACTTTCGCCCTCGATCATCTACGAATCCACGAATCATTCACAGCAGGATTACAGACACACTCCTTTACCAACACACCCACACACGCACGCATGTACCCACACACAAACATGTGTGAACTCCTGTGTTTCCCCTGTACAAACTGCCATTTTCTCCTTTCGTTCCCACAATCATGTCGGATATCTGGACAAAAGGCAACAGTCCAGCAACTTCCAAACTCAGGCGGATTGCCACGACTTACGTTTTAACCAAATCAGAGCAAACTTTGGCATTTGGACTGAAAAAATTATGCCCGCCCTGAGAGTGAAATGATACAAAACAATAATTATGCCAGACAACATAATCTGATGACGTCATGATCTCGTCCTGCCAGTGATGTCTAACGACTCAATAATGAAGAACTTCACAAAAGCTTGAACTGACCAAGAAATATCCGACCTAAACAAACGGAATTCTCCCCCCTTCTCACCTTACTTCATACATGTATTTGAAAATGTATTTTTTCCGAGTTTCTTTCATAAATCTATGAGCGGTTCCCGATTCCATTGAATTACAGACGGGTATAAAGTGACATTCCGCACACACTGAAATGAGTTTCAGTAAAATTACATCTCAGATGCGAGGTTTCTGCACAAATCTGATAGTTTTCTCGAGAAAACACAGAAATCAGACGTGGATCCTCAGTTGTCAACATGGCGACACCCCCCCCCCCTCCCGGCAGTTAAAAAAAGGTTAGAAATGTTGACAATTCTCAGTTCACTGACCCCGCGATGGTCCACCAGACCTCGGACAACTATTTGCATACGGTCAAGCTGAGAAACTAAAACTATCATCCTATCTACAGATCCCACTGTCAAAAGAGAGTACGCTGAGAGTTAAAGTGAAGACTCAATGTGACATTCCTACACATTTTGTAAATTCATCTGGCGACAGGGGACACAAATCTTCCCTGGGGTGGGGACAATGGAAAGTTTTATCGTGGGGGAAGAAACATATCAACAAAGAGAAATGTACTACATAAAACACGAGCTCTTGGGACAAGTGATAGGACAAGTGATAGGACAAGTGTTAGGACATGTGATAGGACATGTGATAAGACAAATGATAGGACATGACTTTGTATGGAGGTGGGAGAACTTGGGTGTTACTTGGAACATGTGTGGCTTTTGAATTTCCCCAGTCAGATGGAAGGTTTTATTTGCAAAAATATCACCCAGAATTGTCGGGTTTTATTTCCACCTGGGCACTCAGTCCTGGAATGTAAATGTCCACACCAGACATTTTTACCTTTGTATGAAAACATGTCAAGAAAAGAGCTTTTTTTTTTTTTCCCCCGTACATCCGTTTCATGCCACACAATTCAATTTGGTGGTCAGTAAAAAAAAAAAAGAAACATAAAATGTCCCCCCCCCCCCCCTTTCTATTCGCTAGTAAACAACAACGACAACGTAGGTCCTCTCAAAAATGTATACATAAATGATTTGCTTATTAATGTTGTTTGCAACTCTACTGAAATGGGTTGTTCTGGCCCGAGAACAACCATCAGTCTGAACACATGCGACAACCCTCAAATAACTACATCTGTCCACATTAGTTTAGACTAAATCTATAAATCTTGGATATCTTTTAACTGACATCGCATTAATAAATATTCACAGTGTGTAGACATTCTTTTTAAGACGCCCTGAATATTACACAAAAGAAAGATTGAAAAAAACCTACCTGTTTCCCCATAATTCAAGGAAGAAGATTGTCTGCTTTATAGAACAGAGATATCTGGATGTGAACAGAGTCAACTCTGTGATTTGTTCTGTGGTTCACTGAGCTGACACCACGCGGGTGTGAGGGCTATAAAGTTTAACACAACTGACTGACCTCAAGTCACTTAAATACGAAGTGGGTGAAACTGAAACAAAGGCTGCAAGAAGTTCTTCAGTGATCGCGGCATCTGAAACTGATCAGCTCAAGCAACATTGTCCAGAATTAATCTTCCTGAGAGCTGGGGACGTTCCAGTTGATTCTGACAGTTGGTGATCTGCGAGAAGCACGGTTTGAATGGACCAACCAGCACTGCGCCAGTGGCTGCAGAAACCACTCGACCGCTTATATAACGTTGCAACTCTCCAATGTTGACCGACTCACTCACACACATTCATGCTTCATCTAGGCAGGTGGGTGGGTTTGCCCGCTCGGGCACATCTCAGCCGCCACTTCAGGTCACTTAAGTCACAAGATGGAGCAGCAACAGATCAACTTGATTCTGGATGCAACAAACACTTGCTATATCCTCGTCTTGCCGTGGAGAGAAAGTAAACTATACTGACCGAGACACAGCGATAGATATCTCAATGTCGTCGAGCCATGAAAAGCAGAGATGTGCTGTTTTGCCATGCAGAATTGACATTTATCGGGACTTCCATTGCCATTAAACAACCCTCTAGTTATGTACAGTCACTGTAAATCTTCAAAAAACTGACAGCCCCCTTAATTGGCCAACGATCATTAATGAGTTTGATCCTGCGTGGTTGTCAGAACGGCAATCTGCATGTGGGCGGAGTTAGTTCGGGGAGGAGGGGGGGTGCTGAGTAGGCGCGAGGACTTCAGACATATTGATGGATCAAAGTGAAAGCTTGGGGAACTATTGAGCACCATTACTTTCTGTCTCTCTCTAACACGTGCTCAGACACATATTATTATAAAAACGCTCACGCAACTCTTTGCGCTACTTTTTAACGCCTCCATGAGTTCCCAAGTACATACAAGAAAACCTAACGAGCTGTCAGAAGCGAATAAACACACATTGTGAATGTAGGCGAAAAAAAGAAATGACAGAAGTTAGATGGTGGTGATGGGGGGGGGGGGGGGGCGTCAAGGGAGGAACGCATACAGCAAGGGCGACGTTCATGTCAGAAAATGTGGCCAAAAGGAAAAGTTGTATGTAATAACGCCTGGCGTAAGATACAGAAACGATAAATGCTCATGTAACAACTGTACAGCACTTAAAAAAAGTTTCAGATAATTAAATACATTGTATCATACAAAATGTTTACAGTAATCTGATTGTCAGTGCCATCTCCGGGCGTCAACAACTCTCCACGACCACACAGGAAAATTTCCCGCCTTGTCCCGGTCATCCACTCTTCCGCCAGCCAAAGTTTCCCGGGAAGCGAAACTTGGAGGGAATTTTGACCATTTTTGGTTGTCGTGATCAAACAGACTGAAAGTCCAGCACAATCTCATCATTGTGACCTGTGGCAAACAGAAAACTTCAGTGAGCGGGGAATGCCCTGTGTACAGGAAGGGAAGAGACAAGTATTACGTCACGCCCTTGTGTTCCTGGTACACGCCAAGTGTAGAATTTCCCCATGGTAATTCTGGTGACATTGTCTAATGCCCGGCTACCATTGGCTGTTGAACATAAGTAGCACGAGCAGGTTTACTGTTTAGTGCCAGGGAGGAAAACAACAACCCAAGCAGGAACCTGAAAGAACTGATAGCCGTCAGGCAAATTGACGCCATTCATTGGTTAGTGGCTAGAGACAAAAACTAAAAAGTCGGCTAGATAGATAGATAGATAGATGGATGGATGGATGGATGGATGGATGGATGGACGGGCGGGCGGGCGGACGGACAGACAGACAGACAGACAGACAGACAGACAGACAGACAGACAGACAGATAGATAGATAGATAGACAGACAGACAGATAGACAGACAGATAGATAGATAGATAGATAGATAGACAGACAGACAGACAGACAGACAGACAGATAGATAGATAGATAGATAGATAGATAGATAGATAGATAGATAGATAGATAGATAGATAACACCAATGCCCACCCTATAACCTCAAAGAAAACACCCCGCCTTGCCCCACCCCCAGATCTCTCCCACATCTAAGTTTTCACAGTCTGCAGGTCAGGCCATCCATGGGTTAGGGAGGACAACAACTTGAGTAGCGACTTTCTCATGTTTCACACAGGACACAGAAACCTCAGAGATCTCCGTGTGAAGGGAAAAGCTTAACCCACGGTGGCTTCACCTTTCATTCATTGGCCGCGCCCGATCACAATATTGTAGTTACAATGGTCAGTGGAATTTCTGGTCGGTATGCCGGGCCTTTCATCTTTAGATACCTTCAGATTTGATGTTTTCAGTCCCCCCCCCCTCCCCCCAACCTCTTTCACGTCAGCGTCGGATCGCCCGAGATGACAACGGGAGATGACAGGTCAGTCTGGGAATGACCACGGGCTACCATTATTAAATTGCGATTTCACGGCTGAACGCTCAGATATTTTGTGGTGTGTCCTCTAGCGCTGGGTGAAATGTTTATTTTCTAGACCTAGACGTGTAAAACATACAGACTTAGTCTTCTTTAAGTATCCCAACACGAAGCCCGACTATTATTACAGCGGACCCATGAAAATCGTACATTTCTTTGCACAAAGGAATAACTCAAGTCGCTGTTCAATACAGCAGTGAGACTTAGTCATGTCCGAAGATGAAGTACAATACGTTCCAAATAACTGTCCAGCTGAGATGTCCAGGGCTCTGGGTGACCACAACTGGACTGCATGAATTATTCACAAGATGTGACCTTTGAACTCTGACCCCTGCCCTTCTCTTACACCAACAGCTCAAAGCAAAAACACTTTTAGTGCATGTAGGTCAAAGATCTGTCCACTCCCTGCAGGCCCGGGGAGAGGGGAGAGGGGTGAATGAGAGGTTCCACCATTTACCCTGACCTTTCCCACAGAAAACAGGGCCAAACAGACAGACAGGTAGACAAGCAAAGCTCTCTGTCATTAGACTTTGCCGTTTTGCCCTTTCACAGACAGCAAATGGCAGTTGACAATAGCTCTTCCCACGCTACTTGGTCAAACACTACATCCATACACCCACCTACCAGGGGCGGATAACTCCAGCTTAACTTCAGGAAATACACTAAAGAAGTAAGGGAGGCTATTGGCATTATTATGACAGGAAACATTATGCATTTCAGCACAAAATAGTGGATGGTCAGTACAATGGTGAAAATCTGGATAACATAATAAATACTGGATGTCTAGTTCAGTTGCCCAACATTTGTCAGAAAAAAAGCAAGTGGATATCTCTGTCTAACTCCATCACTAAGAGTTTCCGTATTGTGTCCATCTCAGACAATATTCCAATCTTCAGTGACTGTCTTCAGATAGCCATTTCCTACTGCAGCTTGGGTCACTAGCTCAGACAGAAACAAGAAATGTCCATTGTTAAAGTTGCAGTTCTGTTTGACTTCCCAGTGCGAGGCTCGGCGGGAATTCCCGGACCTGACGTAATGGAAAACCAAACACTGTTGGGAAATTTCATGGTGAGATTTTTGTACAAACGAGGTCATAATGCCAGACATTCTAGGAATTCATGCAGTTTTGGGCAATTTGATTCTTACAATTTTTTGTCAAGGCACGAACTCGTCATAAAATCTGGCAACTCAAAAGGATTTTTTTTTGGGGGGGACAAAAGCCTTGATGTGTTATGGAACTCAGAAGTGTCCCAGAACTCCAGGTGTGACTTGATCACTCTTAACATAATTACTTGTGTGGGCGGGATTGTGACGTGGTTATCTGGTGACCGGCCCACTCCCAGCTCTCTCTCTCTCTCTCTCTCTCTCTCTCTCAATCCATTTCCCTCCGTCCTGCTTTCCCACAACTTCAGTGTTTGACTGTCAACTTCACATTTCAATGGAATTTCCTGCTCGACTTTCAGTTCAACCCCGTGACACATCACATTTCTCTCTACAATGTAACGTTTCTAACTGTAAGTGGAAGCCAACTCGCTATCCCCCAGGTACAGGAAAAGTACACACAAAACCTTCATTTAATGTCAGATAAAACAGACCTGGGACTGACTACGTCAACATCGTGCAGTGTTGAATGTTACGTCATGGTTTACCCGGTTTTTGGACCAATTTGGGGTGGTCTCTGTGCTGAAGTTAAAAGTGGTTTCATTTTTTGTTGTTGTTGTTGTTATAAATAGCAGAATTTAAAATTCTCTCTGAGATGTTTCTAATTTATCATTAAAATTTGACAGCTCAGCTTGGAGGATCGAAAATAAGTCATACTACTGATAAAATTGAACTTGATTATAAAATAAAAGAGAAGATTCTATAAATACGTCCATTGTCCGAGTCGCACAAAAAAAGCAATCTAAATCTAACCAGCAGTTTCATACCTGCCGGCGTAAACGTTCCTACAGAAGAATGCTTGTAACTTTTCTGACTTTGCTGTGCCATGAAATCTTGTCATTTCTACGGCCTCTCCCAGGGACGTCGTTCTGTACACGAATGGGGGGGGGGGTCGGGGAGGGAGGTGGACAGAGGCCCCGGAGCGGCTAAAAACAGACAGGAACTCTTTCATTTAATTCATGGTCAATTGGACAATGTGAGGTCAAGGTCGTGGGTAACACGAGGCGAACCCGAGCATCAGGCAATGTGTACAAATGTCTCTACTTGGCAAACATTCAGAGCGGCAAGTTCGAGATTACATGGGGGCAGCTCTTGAACAGTTTCCAAGTAGAAACTCTGAAAGTCAAACAAGATAATCTCGCTCAGTTCCCTACAGAAAAGCCGAACAGTTGAATCAACTTCATTTTCTAGCTAAGAGTACATTCCGGGGTGCCAAGATGTGAGAGCCAAACCCCAACATCTCAAGTTTGGATCCCGGCCGGTGATGAATGTGACAGTTCCGGGAGATGAATGTGACACGTCAGTCACAGGATCGAAACATTCAAGGAATGAATAGCGTGAGTAATGATCTCCCTTTTCTGGTATTGTTTACTCCGCCCTCCAACTGCCCCAAAGTTTAAAGACCCCGTGGTCAAGTCAATGCATTGCCTCGATAAGCGTATTTCACGACATTTCACTGACTGTGACCACGCACTGTTCTTGGTCTAGAGAGTTCTGAAACATAAATCCGATCATGTCAGTTATTTCCCTACAAAACTCGATGTTTTTCACGCTATAATTTGGCACAAACAATTTCTCTAATGCATCATTATTTACCTTGGGTGAAATGACAGTCAGAAACCCAAAAACACGCCATCCGTACCATTTCTGGTGATGTAAAGAATTCTCTTATCTTTCACTGTCCATGTCATAAGACACCTGAATTCCAGCCAGTCAATGCCACTCCCATGTAAGGCTGTGGAATTGTGCAATTTTTGACAGTGGAATTGTGCACCACAGTACCCCAGGTAAACAAACCTGGCAATGTTTAAACACGCACACTGAGATTTGCCATGATGTGCCAGATTTTCTTTTTACATAAAATTAGTTTTCTTTGTTGTAGAAATCATGCATAATTCAGACGCCATTTTCTTCCTCATTAAAGTCTCCAAGGATCCAGTCCAATCTGTTGGGGAGTGGGAAAAGAACGAGATGGAGTGGGGGAGAGAGAAAGAGAGGGAGTGTGGGAGGGAGAGAGAGAGAGAATGAGGAATGCTAGAAGAAGATCCTACAGAGAGATGAAGCAGAACATGTATGCACACCTGTACTTTTGATTGGCTCTGTGGGGGAGGGGGGGGGGGAGGTGATGCATTCATAATTGATAAATTTAAAGCTCAAGTGCAGAAGACAGGGTAATGTATGTATCTGTTTGAGTATGGGAGGAGGCGCGAGGTTAACATGAACGCAAGACAATTCCATGCCAATGAAGAAAGTAAAGTAGCCAATTTTTGTTGGCAAACTATTGAGTGTTTCAGTACCAGGTGGTGATACTTTCAGCTAGATGTTTGCCAATGGACTGATGAACTAACATGTGGAAGTTTTGTCTGTGTCGTACGTGCAATGCACTTTCCTACTGGTGACCAAGATGAGCAACTTTATCTGGGATGGTTATTACAGCGATCTACTGAATGTTCTACCTGGGTACACGCACAGCATCATGCAAAACTGACATACTCTGAGAGGCAGCTTCACGAGTCGGTACCTCCATAGTTACACTGTATCTTGATCATCTGCCCGGTCTTACGCAAGGCTGCACAAATTTACGACAAACATGCACGTCCAGTGGTGCGTAATATGCGCAAGGGTACATGCCGCTAATGCAGACAACCTGGTGCATGTTTGTATGTGTTGCGGCACAGGCCACCCCTTCCCTCATCCCCAGGGCTGTAGTATATCCCCACCATCTTGCTCAGATTAAGAATCACCCATGGATGAGCAGCGGGTTAGTGGCGTGTTTTTCTTTCATCAACAAGGGGGGAAACCCCGCGCTGGCTGATTTGTTGAAATGATTGAGTTAGGGGATTATTTCCTCCTGATTGTAGATCACAATGGTGGCCGCCAGGAATATATACTGATGTTTTTTTTTGGGGGGGGGGGGGCGGGGGAGAGACAAAGCAACAATAACAAAAACTGCTGGTGTTTTAAATCATCTCTGCAATTCTCTCTAGATAAAAACTCCATAAAGAAAGGGATGAGAAGACAATAAAATGAGGAGAAAGACGGAAACCAGCAAAGCTTTAAGGCCAACTGAGGAGGGAAAAATTGCACTTGAAAAAGCAAAACACGGACAGCGGCAAGCAGAAAGAGTCATACACAAAATATACATTGAAGACAGAAAAGAAAAACTGTAAACAGAAATAGCCTATGAGCCTACTAACAGGAAGACAAGGCGATGTTCGTGTAAAAGCTGAACAAAAACCACACCAGCTTACCCTATTGAGATCCGTCATCGTGTCCCCCCTGGCACGTCCAGTTCACCGTTTGAAGTGAAAATGTCAGTTTTTCTGTCCAGGTAAGACAAGCCAAAGAATCAACTGATCACTGAAATTTGGTCTGAAGAAACTCACACTGGCACAAACAATTTCATATTGTACTGTTACCTGGCACAACTGCCAACACCAGTGAATCCTCGAGACTCGCAGATTCTGGTGTACGTGAAATTCTGTCACGGTACTCAAGTAGCATACGAGACGACTCACCGTGACAAGAATCCTTTGTGAATTACAAGACACCACAGAATATCACAAACTTTCCGCTAGCAAATATCCGTCTCATAACGTGTCTTAATTCTCTCTCACATCCAGCGCTTGTGTTTCGTCCAAGTGAACTGCTCAACTAGTGACTCGTGATGCAATCAAGTACTCAGCCCGCGCGTGCATGTATCACAAACACCTGTGACGTTAGTTCATCGATTTTGGTCTCTGCGAGCTGGTCGGGTAGACTTTCAAACCGGTTTGAGTCAACAGTACAAAAGGGTGAGCCTGGCGCGCGATCTATACAGGTAAATTACAGGGCAAGGTAAATCTCAGAGGTCAGGGAGAATTCACGTCAATAAATCTGTACAAATATGACAAAATGCCGCATACGCATAAAAAAAAATATAAACAAAAAAATTTTCACTTGAGATAACAACAACAACAACAATTGGCGTTGGGTCACCACTTGATCCTTTCTACAATGTCCAGTCTGTGATGACCAAAAGAAACGGCCGGACCTACAACATTCTCACCCAGGTAGAAAGATGATAAAAGCCGTATACCATTTTGTTTATACATGTATTACTTCACGCTGACAGTGGATCATATTTAGATCTAACGAAAAAACATATGTATAGAGTGTCTAGGCCTACAGAGTCTAGATCTGAAAACAAAAAATGCCAATAGGCCTACGTAGCCTACATACACAGGCATGCTGTGATCCGGAATTTCTCGCTGGAATTATGATTGAATTTTATTACAAAATCAAAACGCAAGCCAATCCCATTTCACACAGCCAAGCGACTGTGCAAACAATAAAGACACAACTTGTTGTCAATTCAAAATCATTCACAGTCCTGCCAGAGACCTCTGGTCCTGCTACTAAAGATGGGGGAAATGTCAAATCTTCAGGACTGACAGTTTGCTACAACTCCCAGTCAACAATTCGGTGCAGGATAAACTGTCATCTAGAGTCCACTGAATGTTTCTAAACTTCACAATGAATATAAAAAAATTCGCTCTAAATAACCCCGTCTTACCCCCACCCCATCATCGCTACCATTATCCTCCATATCTGAAGATGTCTTGTTTTCACCTTTCAGTTTCCACAACTGCTCTTAATCCGGCTCAAACCAGACTAGATCTAAACTAGTTCAAACAAAAGTGACCCAGTTTGGTCAACAATGACGATAGATCTCTATTGATTACATCCAGGTGCGACCCTGCACATCACTGTACATTAACACACCACTTAAGCTGTGCATGCAGGGCCTAGGTCGCTCACATCTGTATACTATAATGAGTTATATTGAATGCTGACTCTACCTGTCTACAACCATACTCACTCTACCATCCAAACTGTGGATGGTTTTGAACAGCAGAAACCTAGTCCCACGACGCACTAACCACCGGAGTTTCATTAACTCACTGAACAGATACTAATGAACTAGATCTAGATCTAGATCTAGATCTAGATTTTTTTCATGTTTGGGAAAAAAAAGTGCAGCACGTGATGAGTGAACTGAGAAATTAGTCACCAAACTCAGAAGAATTAACGGGTATGGCACAATTAATAATATATCCAACTTAGTCTAGTTCTCCGTGAGAATTCCTGTGTCAAAATGAAGCTTTCAAGTGTAGATAACATCATACCTCGGTGTACAAACAGTTGATGTCGGCACTGATAACCAGAGCAGTGAAGGATTTCACAACTACCAACTGCAGCGGCTTCCACACAGAATCACCCTCACATCACAACTATTGTTGTCACCCAAACAGTTGGGCTAAATCACGTGTGTAGAGAGATCCCGTGGACAGCCGAGCCTGGGACAGAGCGTGGGATCCCCGATACCAACCCGAGAGATGATCCCACAGACCGAGGGGGGAGGGGAGAAAGTTTGGCCACAGCTAGGCGGGGTGAGAAACCTGACGCTGTGGCCCAGGCAAGCCTGCGGGTCCAGTGACATCCCGCGCTCTGTTCAGCGAAGTTTCCCCTGGGGAGACCCGGGACTTCATTGTTCTGTTTGTTTAGCGTAGGGAATGATGAAATAGCCTAACTGCGTTCATTGAGAACTGTCCCTGGGGGGCAGGGGAGCAGAGGGGTGGGGCAGGAAGGAGTAATTGTCGTAAATTGTTATAATTAATGTGTGTATATATGGATCTGTGCGACTGTGTATGTGATTGTGCGTGGTCGGGAAAGATAGAGAACCAGTCGAAGCTTGTACGAACTGGAATGAAGTAAAAGTATTTTGTTGACATTATTATAGTGGTGGGTGATAGAATACCAAGAATGGTTTTCTGCGATGGTTGGAATACAAGGGCAGTAACTGATACCTCTGGGCAGTTGCACACAGAAGCGAGTGGTGACTCCAAGAGATTAATCTTACAACAGTTTATGAAAGATTTAATCCCGGTAATTCTACAGGATAATCTGTGCACCTCTACGTCAGTGTGAAATGTCTGCAGAGATAGACAGGCGGTTGTAATCAAGACCGGGTAGAGGACAAAAAGTAAGACCGGAGAAGGGGAGCTAATCAGTAATGTCCATCTACCACACACACACATCTTTCTGCCACAGGTAACGACACCAATAACGAAGAAATTATCGACTGTTGCAGTTTTCACACTTAAAAAAAAGCATTTTCTCAAAACAAAAATCGGGCACATCGACTCATTTGACGTTGTTGATGTTAGAAAACAAAACTTTTTCCTCACATTCCTTCTGTACACACGCTGTTCCTTCTCACACATGAAAAAGACAAAAATTTCCAGGAAAACATCAGGGTGCGTCAAGAAAACAACATGGCCGGCCAACTCCTGTTTCTCGGGAACAACAACATAACACAAACAAATTCTGTCGCTCTGTGGCGCCATCTACAATAACAAACTGCCACGTCTTTGATTAAGCAGGAACCAAAAGTTCAACATCCCTGAGGTCACTCTGGTCAATTATCTGTTTCTTGGAACACCACCGGCCCCATCCCATCTCCCCGGTCTCAAGTTACCCAGATATCATCCCGGCTCACCAGCGACACCGGTCCAAGGGGCGATAAACAAGTTAACACCCCGCTGAACGTGATGACGGGCAAGAACGATAAAAGATAAGGCACATGACTGACAGAACCGCTTACATAAGTACATCATCTGTGTAACATCGTCATTCTTGAGTTGGCCGTGGTCGGTCTGACGCTAATTACTGACACGACGCCAGAATTAATTTCCTTATGTAACACTGTAGATTAGTGATACTCTACCATTGATCACTCTGAACGCATTTTGGACAAAAACTGGTGCGTGGGTCAAAAACAAACAAACAAACAAGATAATCAGACAAGGAGACTGTGAGTTACTGTATTACATGCTCGGTCTCACTCGATCTGGTGTGCGAGGAAAAAAAGAAAGTTTCGAATGCGCATATTTCTGGTAAACACCACGACGCAGATTGGCGTAGAAACTGAGCAGATATTGACAATACAGGGGCACAGTTTTCCCATCTCTCACTGTTGCTGTAAAATCTTACAGTCAAGTTCATGTTCAAATGCACTGAGTGGAGCTACCCCGGGTATCAGTTCTAGTGTGTGTACAAACCAGTGGGTGGAGATGCAGAAAATAGAAACAATTTGGAAATGGAAAAAAAAGGAAGAGAGGGAAAAGAGCGTAACTGAATAAATCTCCAATAATACTTGATCGCCTACAAAACATTCATAAATAAATCTCCAATAATACTTGATCGCCTACAAAACATTCATAAATAAATCTCCAATAATACTTGATCGGCTACAAAACATTCATAAATAAATCTCCAATAATACTTGATCGCCTACAAAACATTCATAAATAAATCTCCAATAATACTTGATCGCCTACAAAACATTCATAAATAAATCTCCAATAATACTTGATCGGCTACAAAACATTCATAAATAAATCTCCAATAATACTTGATCGCCTACAAAACATTCATAAATCAATCTCCAATAATACTTGATTGCCTACAAAACATTCATAAATAAATCTCCAATAATACTTGATCGCCTACAAAACATTCATAAATCAATCTCCAATAATACTTGATTGCCTACAAAACATTCATAAATAAATCTCCAATAATACTTGATCGCCTACAAAACATTCATAAATAAATCTCCAATAATACTTGATCGGCTACAAAACATTCATAAATAAATCTCCAATAATACTTGATCGCCTACAAAACATTCATAAATAAATCTCCAATAATACTTGATCGCCTACAAAACATTCATAAATAAATCTCCAATAATACTTGATCGGCTACAAAACATTCATAAATAAATCTCCAATAATACTTGATCGCCTACAAAACATTCATAAATCAATCTCCAATAATACTTGATTGCCTACAAAACATTCATAAATAAATCTCCAATAATACTTGATCGCCTACAAAACATTCATAAATCAATCTCCAATAATACTTGATTGCCTACAAAACATTCATAAATAAATCTCCAATAATACTTGATCGCCTACAAAACATTCATAAATAAATCTCCAATAATACTTGATCGGCTACAAAACATTCATAAATAAATCTCCAATAATACTTGATCGCCTACAAAACATTCATAAATCAATCTCCAATAATACTTGATTGCCTACAAAACATTCATAAATAAATCTCCAATAATACTTGATCGCCTACAAAACATTCATAAATCAATCTCCAATAATACTTGATTGCCTACAAAACATTCATAAATAAATCTCCAATAATACTTGATCGCCTACAAAACATTCATAAATAAATCTCCAATAATACTTGATCGCCTACAAAACATTCATAAATAAATCTCCAATAATACTTGATCGCCTACAAAACATTCATAAATAAATGTGAAATTTGCTGTAAGTAAATCATGTGACAGTGAAGAGTTCCCTTTTTTTTTTTTTTACCAACTTGAAAACACAAAGTTGTCGATGAAAGGCAAAGGGTCGTATCTCAGCACAAACCATCAGATTGTGCAACACGTAAGCAAACAGCGTGAAGGTTTTGCCCAGGCACGTGATCCGTGTCTCGTAGGCCAGTCAGGTCAGGCCCAGCTTTGACAACATTCGAAGACGCAGAAAGAGGCGATGTTACGTACCGACGTCGTCAACTGATGCAACCAGCGCCCAAATCCTAAAATAGCCGCTTTGGATCTCATGTCAGTTCTATCTTACCGAGCCAGATTTCTGAGATAAAATAATTATATTCATGTAGCTTTCCTGCCAAGTTGTCCTTGTATTGTCGTGCCAAAGTTAGACAGGTGAATCAAAAGACTTTAGACCCTGGCGTTGTGCCTAAGCAAACAGTTAAGACAGAAATAGAACAAAGTGCTTGCACCGCCTTTCAATACACCACTCTTAAGTTGCTTAATTGTCTAGAACAAACAGTACATGCGTGTTACATGTCACCCGGTGTGGACACTTGAAAAAAAAAAAAAAACCCAAAGCCTCTTGTTACGATCGGGACTTTTCTTGGGGAAAACATAATTCGACATTTTTCTCACAGCCCAAAAATGAGAGGGGTAGTAAAGTATAGAATATTTCTATTCCTAACAAGCGAAGCCAGTATGATCCAGTTTTGTGAACTACAGTAGGAGTTCTGGTGGCCAGTAACAGCTGACACTGAACTGGCTACATACATTGAAGAAAAGCAGTTTATGCACCAAGACGAACCTAATTCTTTAAAAAGAAACATTCGAATGCAAGGGAGCAAAACCGTAAACAACCTAAAAACTAAATGTAAAACAGAAAACCAGGGTGCTGCAACCCCCCCCCCCCCCCGCCCTACGACTTATTCTTCCTCAGACCCCCCCCCCCTCGCTCAACACACACACACATAAACCCCCAGTGTGAATGTATTGTTGATCTAGAGTCAACATGACCGACCAGAAAGCGCTGCCCCCGCCCACAGGAAAACTGACAAGACCTGAGAGATCCAGGGAAAGAATGTCTCAAACAGAACGAACGACTGACTTTTGGCGAGGGTAAGGGCAAATTTACAACAAAAAACATACAAAAGTAGAAACAAACTAAAACACTCTAAAAAAACAAACAAACAAAAAACAGTATAATAATCTCATAGCTATTGAACAGCCGGCACTACCTCATTTATTGTTCAAGCTAAAAACGTCCAACATTTTTTTCACATCTAAGCAGAGAAGAAGCGACGGGACATTTTGCAGGAAGAAGATTACTCCGCTTTAGATGTCAAAATTGGGCAAAAAGAAAAAGTTGTATGTAGCGAAACCCTGCGTGAGAAATAAAACCCAACCATACAAAGCAAACTACAGAGAAGACAGAATATACACAAAATTTTCGGCTTTCGCCTTTTTCAAGTAAAAAAAACAATTGAACAATAAAAGATTTCAACAGGAAATGTCTAGAATCGTAGCGAAACGGGACATGTTACTTAACTGCGATTTCTTGCTTCGTTGTGTGTTTCTAACCTTCTACAAGGCACACAGCACCAATAGTATTAACCTATTTTAAGATCTTTGGTGGACACTCACAAGTTTTCATAGTTTCTAATAATTTATTTGTTTGTTTTGCTGATCTGCAACCACATAAAGAGTAAATATATTAACTTGATCTCGATTTCGGCCTGTTGAATTAGACTATAATTATCCTGGTTGACTGGGGAAGCCTCGAGTAAGTCATAAACAGTCTCTGAGTCAAGTACCGTTCGTCCATGACAGATGACAAATGCCAGGTGTCATGACAGAAAAATGGATGCCACTGATATCGCATGACACCACAGAAAACCATTCCTTATTTGAATATCCATTTTTCTCCTATAATCTGTTGTCTGTTACTTCATTAACTCTAAACGAATTGGTGATTGTTGTTGGTGGTTGGGGTTCTTGTAACTGACACTAGCCAATGAGGATTGCAGATTTGTTGAATATAACCAGAGAGTATAACTGTATTGTATGGAGAGAAATTACTTCTACCAAATTGCGAAACTAGGTCGCTGCGGTAACACCAATCGGAAAACAACAACAAAACAAACTATTTAGAGCCCTTTGTAAGCTCTTACTTTCGTGGAAATGCGTAAACAGGTATTGTTTACCGCAGTGACCTACTTTCCGCTCCATACCAACAGTAGTTTCGCGGAGTCTCCCGTGTCTCGCAGTGCAATCGAGGAACACCGAAACCTCTCTATACATACCAAAGATCTTAAAATAGTATTAACCTAGATTCCCTGGTGAGGTCACGTGACCGTACCTCAACGCTTTCGGCCATTGAGGTCAGAAACAACTCTTCCGGTTACCCTGGTTTACTTTTTCTCTCTCTCTCTCTCTGTGTCTTGTCCCTGTGGTTGCTTTTTTCGTCTCTCTCCCTCTCCTCTACATGTCTGTCTCCCCTATCTTCTCTCTCTCTCTCTCTTTCTCTCTCTCTCTCTCTCCCTCTCTCTCTCTCTCTCTCCCTCTCTCTCTCTCTCTGTCTTTTTGGGGGGGGGGGGGGGCGGGGAGGGGGGTGTCTGTCACAGGTGGTTGGAGGCTGCTGTTGACGTAGCAAATTATGATTTTATGTAGCCATTATCATGCTTGCGCCTTATCCCCCCCTCCCCTCACACACTCACATGCTACTAGTGAGTGTCTGCCCATGCACTTGAGCTTCTGCTGGATCTTGATATCCGTCTGTTTATTCTATTAGAGGGGGGGGGGGGTGAGGTTGTCGATTACTTTCATTTTTTCTGATATTGTAGCTGATTTGAGGTCTTTATTTTAGGAGGTTCGCTGCCCTTGGCATTTACACCTCACTTTACTTGTTTTATTATTTCTTGTTCTGGCGGGGGGGGGGGGGGGGAGGGGGGAGATGATATGGATAAATTTTAATCTATTAATTTCAATTTTGCCCGGGCAGCGGCCTTTCGGCCTGCTCTTTACGATTTCCAACTGCCAAGGTATCTTTAACATGCGCAACGTGCACACGAGCCCTCCGAATTTTTTCGTCCTTATCCGAGAAGACTAGGTACTCGATCCTACCCCCCAATAGGACCAGGGACTTGAAAATATGAGAAAAATCCACTTTCCAACATGCCTGCACTGCCCGGGTTTAGAACCCGGGACCCTTGGCATGAGAGGCGAGCACCTTGCCTCTAGACCACCTTGTCCCCCTACAATTTTGTAGCTGTTATGGTGGTACGTCTTATAATACCCCTCTCTCCCTCTCTCTCTCTCTCTCTCTCTCTCTCTCTCCCTCTCTCTCTCTCTCTCTCTCTCTAACGCATACGTTGAAGTAAGAATTTGCGAGTCTATCGGTCCAAGCTTCTGAGTTTCTTCTTCTAGACCTCCTTATACATGTATTAAAAACAATTGTAGGCCTACAATGTTCTCTTATTCTAGAATCTCTGACATTTTCCTGATTGTTGTAGCACTCAAGATCTACTTTTCTCGACAACGTAAAACAACACGCTAGGCTTACTATGTACTACATCGTAGGCCTACTATCAAATTCGAGGCAAACGGTTTGTGTTTCCTATGGTAAACAGTAGCGTTGCTAGGCCGCCGCTTGGACAGCTTGACCTCAACCCGCCATTGTTTTCGCTCTCCACGCCCGGGACGCCGCGAGCTGGTTCTCGCAGGGCAACTAGGTAATCTAGGTTAATACTATTTTAACATCTTTGATACATACATACCCTCAAATATAACTACCACAATGATCCAACACCACACCGTGATTCACAGAAATCTCAAACAGCAAATAAATGAATAAAATGAAAACATCACGTACATGCCCGGTTTACTTTTTTTAAATTTTTTTATGACTAGATGAAGTTTCCGACATTATCCGGGATAAACCTGTGAACCCGCCGTTCTGTCTCTCTCTCTCTTTTTAGCCTAGAAAGCTTCCCATTTTCTACAGTCTTACTACAAATTTCACACGCACCAGAGCACCAATCAGTCATTTCTGGTAGTGAAATTGCGCGCAACTAATTGACCGCGTATTAATACATCGTTTCCCGTGTGGTGAGCTTACTACAGGGAGCCAAAACAAAGATCGTCGTAGTTTACATGTTTACAACTTTTATTTAAAAATACCCGAAACTTGAATGAACACAATCGGTCAATACAAAAGGGATTGGGCTAGAATAGTTGACACTTAGGAAAATTAACTTTATAATTGTTAAAACTGTCATTTAGGTTGTAGCGCCGAGCAAAACAAGGGGCCAAAATTGCACCACAATGAATTACTCCAGCCATTATTTATTATTATTATTTTTTTTGTAATAAGATTTGTCGTTCTTGGCCTCTACGTCCCTTCGATGTGGTGCACGGCACCCCCTCCTCCCCCGCGGTGCACGGTGACTGAGCACGCACGCTTGTAAAAAACTGGGTGGGGGGGGGGGCACAGTAGCTGAGCGTGCGCACTGGCAAAGATTAGCTGTAAGACAAAAAGAAGAATGGAAATTGAGAGGAGAACAAAACAAATCCGTGGCCCTGGAACTTTCCATGAAAGACCAACAATTTTATTCCTATCAGTCAAACTTCTGTGGCAGCATGCGTCCTGTGACGTCAGATGAAACAAACCCAAAGTACTTTGTACACGTAAAGAGTTACACTCACAACAAACACAGGAGCGCCACAAGGCTGCGTGCTGTCACCTGCCTTGTATACATTGTATACAAATGATTTCACTGTGACACACAACAACGTTTACCTTCTTAAATTTGCCGACGACTCTGCTATTTTAGGCCTTTTACCTAACTCTGGCCACGAATATTCTAACATTGTACAATCCTTTCATTGTTGGTGTAATAACAACTATCTTCTACTGAATGTTAAGAAAACAAAAGAGCTTGTTTTTGACTTTAGGAAAAATAACAACGATCCTGTTTGCCCTCTTACCATCAACAATGAAGAGGTTGAAATTGTCACAGAGGCCAAATATCTGGGCATTACTATTGATTCATTGCTTAACTGGCATGCGCATGTAACATGTGTATACAAGAAAGCCAACCAGCGCATGTATTTCCTCAGAAAGCTCCGCTTTTTAAAAGTTAGCAAAAGCATTCTGAAAATATTTTACACCATGGCTATTCAGAGCGCTTTGATGTATGGAGTTGTCTGTTGGGGAGGAAACATCTTACAAAAAGATAAAAATAAGATCAATAATTTAATTAAAAAAGCATCCAAAATTTGTATCTGTGATCTGCCATATTTTGATGAGCTGTACACTGGTGCTTGTATTAAAAAAGCTAATATTATTATAAATGACCCCCACCATCCCCTGAACAAGGAATATATAAGATCTGTAAGAAGTTTAAGGCTGTTGTCAAAGAAAACTAAAACTGAGCGCTACTTTAAATCGTTTATTCCATCATCAACTAGGATGTTACAATAATGTCGTCATCTTGATCGTAATCTGTGCACAGTTGAATTATGTCCTGCGTGTCAGGTCAATGTGTTTTAGTTAGGGAAGCATATTGTGTGCACTGTTAATTTTGTTAATTTAGTTAATTTATCAGTGTGTGTGTATATATGTGTGTGTGCGCGCTATGTATCATACTTTCTGCTTCTGTAACTGTATTGTTATGTATTCAATGATCAAAACAAATTTCCTTGTACAAGGACGAATAAAATTTATCTTATCTTATGGAACTCGGTCCTATTTCCCCACAGCTATTTATAGATTTAATGTCCTCATTAATTTCGTGCCTAGAATGTACAACGACGATGGTGCAAATACTCGTGTTCTTCTGTTGACTCTTTCTCATTCACCGCCCCTGCACCTCCCCTCAACTCCCGAGAGACCCCCCCCCCCAACTCCCGAGAGACACCCCCCCCCAACCTTCCACCCCAGGCCTTATTCCCGAAAAAAAAACCCACTTTCCCTGCCATGTGTAGGAGATGTGGACACCATGTAAATATATGAGATAGGACACAAACTTGACAAACTCGGGCACCCCGAACCAGATTTTGTTTCGTCAACTGTTCACCATGTGAAGCCGCCCAGTTCTGTAGCGACCACCAACGACGACTCCAGTAAAAACTTTGGTTCATGTTAAGAGTCAACTCATTCACAATCTCCCCACATTTTCTGCTGTGTTTGTTTTCACGTGATCCTGTCTGATTTCAGTTTGTACGAGTTCGGTGCTTCACAGTCCCAGGGTTCAAATTGTGGCCTACATTGTGTGTGTACTGTATGCATAGAATCCCTGAAGACTTTGACTAGTTGGTATGAAAGTACTTTGTGATATTTTGCAGATCTGAAAAAATGTGTCCCATATCCCAGTGTACACGTTAAACCCGTGCCAGAATTTACTTTTTCGACCACTTCTTGCTCTCTTTCGCGTCTGGCCACTCCCCCCCCCCCCCCCCACTTTTGCCACGCTTTTGTGTTCTGCACTTTCTTCCCGCCAATTTATTTCCCCCCTTGCCAGATGAGCCGACGCTGTTTCATCTAAATGGAAACATCTAACTTGGCCTAGATCATAAAATATGACATTTGGCTTTCCTCAAGGAAACGGGACAAAAATCTGGGATAAGTTTCCTATTCACCCCCGGGACCACTCCGCTTGGCCTGTGTGATTGTGTCAATTTGGGGGAGCAAGGGAAAACAAGGTGGAGGGAGGGGAATAAGTCATAAAGATTAGTAAATTTGTAACATCTGCTGTTTTCTCTCTTTCTGTAAGTTGACACAAAGAAAGACATAGTTCACAACTCCCTGAATGAAATTGCGTCTGCCACGAAGGGCGAGAAAAACTTGAGTTGTGAGATCCGGACTTCCAGCCACAAACCTGACATCTGGTGTTGTTTATAGACGGAGCCGTCAAGTCACACAAACAACCCGGGACTACAGCGCCGTTTTTCACTTTGGTAAAGATTTTATTTATTTGATCAGTTGCGGGCATTTCCTAGACCGGCGCTTTTCCTGGCGCCTTCTGGGGTTAATGAAAACCAGGGATAGACAGAAAGTAGGACAGAGGAAAAATAACGGAGAGAATGGTAGAACCCGGCAGTTACATAGATTGAGAAAGAGACATAAAGATAGATAGATAGATAGACATACAGACAGACAGATAGATAGATAGATAGACAGACAGACAGACAGATAGATAGATAGACAGACTGGCAGACAGATAGATAGATAGATAGATAGACAGACATACAGACAGACAGACAGACAGATAGATAGATAGATAGATAGATAGATAGATAGATAGATAGATAGATAGATAGATAGATAGATAGATAGATAGATAGATAGACAGGCAGGCAGGCAGGCAGGCAGGCAGATAGATAGATAGATAGATAGATAGATAGATAGATAGACAGACAGATGGGCAGATAGATAGACAGACAGACAGATAGATAGACAGACAGACAGACAGACAGACAGACAGACAGACAGACAGACAGACAGACAGACAGACAGACAGATAGATAGATAGATAGATAGATAGATAGATAGATAGATAGATAGAGCGAGCCACCACACTCATCTGACATGATTAATCTGAAAGATGAGATCTATCACTCACACATCAAAGATCAAAAGAGCCGCCCCAGAAACCACAGATATAAAGAAAAGAAAAAATTACCACTTAAAACCACAAAAAATTCTCAGCTTTCAATATTTATTACAGTAGTTGAAGTCACCGTGACCTACACTTAAATGTTCCCATGACTTCCGGTGAAAGTGAGCAGTTATTGCCTGTTTACCACTAGCAACTGCGCGCACGTGAGCTGTAGAAAGGTAGAGACAGGTGGACGGAATCTCTCCATGATGAAAGAAAATCATGTGTAATTAGGCAAGTCAGTACATTGCAATGTCTCACCGGCCTGCGCCACTCATCACTCAGACATGCGCAGAGTTTTCTCTGGTCCATAATTAACGCCTTTCTAGTCTTCATTATCTAACGTAATTTTCTTCGGGCTGACATAAAAATAAAACTGTGTTAATACATGAAACTCAAGTGCTGAATGAACAGCTCCGGTTTGTCACGAATTGACAAAACATTTGCAAACACTGGGAGAGGGAGAGAAAGAAGTTGATGGGATGGCTCTAGAAACAAAACAACAACAGACTGGTTCAAGTACAGGAAGCAATTTCAACCCTGTGCCAAATTAAGTTAGAACGTGGAAACGAAAATGAAGCGAATTGTTAACGGAAAAGGAACGAATGAGAGTTGGCGCGCACTACCAGATTCTAATTGGCCAATTAATTGGATGGTGACGTCATGATATTGAATGTCAGTGACACCTCACGAGCCAGACAACTTGTCTCATGGAAAGTCAGTTTTGTGACTTCACCAGCCAACCTGTCGGCCGATCAAACTCGGCTAGACCAGGCTTGACCTGGCACATACAATGTGTTGTGTGCAATTTCTCGTTCGCTTTTGTTAAATCCCTGTTGGGTTTTCAGCGACCATATTTCTGTGAATGTCAAGCAAGTCGCACTTGAGTCGGAATTTTTCCATGCTTGTGCCAGTTTCTCTGCGTCTCTCACCAACTACCGGCAAGTTAACCCCTGATGTACGACCTGAGAACTCCCAACATGCATCCGTTTTACACTAAGTGCGCAGTAATCTCGACATACATGCGCGTTCTGGCGTCTCACGTGCAGTTGGTGAGCTGTTCAACCCTCAAACCTGCACAGGTAAGACAGAGCAAGAAAACAGACAGGAGAACACATCGCCGGACGCAATTTAAAAACAAAACTCGGCAAAAAATCTGACACAAACAAACATCAACTAGTTTTCTTGAATGTCTGTTTATGAGAGAAATGGTTGAGGGGGGGGGGTGAGGGTGAGGGAAGAGAGAAAGAAGAACAGTCAGAGACACAGCGAGAGAAGAGGTACAGAGGAGAGGGGTAAGGAGAGATACAGAGAGATAGAGAGGAGAGAGGAGAGAAAGAGATACAGTGACAAGCAGAGAGAAAAATAGAAGGACAGACACACACACAGAGGGAGAGACAAAGAGACAGGGAAAGAGAGAGAGAGAAAGCGACAGGGAAAGAGAGAGCTAGAGAAAGAGAGAGAGATAGAGAGAGAGAGAAAGAGGTAAGGAAAGAGGGAGCTAGAGAAAGAGAGAGAGAGAGAGAGATAGAAAGAGACAGGGAAAGAGAGAGAAAAAGACAGGGAAAGAGAGAGCTAGAGAAAGAGAAAGAGAGATAGAAAGGGACAGGGAAAGAGAGAGAGAGAGAGAGAAAGAGATAGGGAAAGAGAGAGAGAGAAACAGGGAAAGAGAGAGCTAGAGAAAGAGAGAGAGAGAGAGAGAGAAAGGGACAGGGAAAGAGAGAGCTAGAGAAAGAGAGAGAGAGAAAGAGAGAGAGAAAAAGACAGGGAAAGAGAGAGCTAGAGAAAGAGAGAGAGAGATAGAAAGGGACAGGGCAAGAGAGAGAGAGAGAGAGAGAAAGAGATAGGGAAAGAGAGAGAGAGATAGAAAGGGACAGGGAAAGAGAGAGAGAGAAAGAGACAGGGAAAGAGAGAGAGAGAGAGATAGAAATGGACAGGGAAAGAGAGAGCTAGAGAAAGAGAGAGAGAGAGAGAGAAAGGGACAGGGAAAGAGAGAGAGAGAGAAAGAGAGAGAGAGAGAGATAGAAAGGGACAGGGAAAAAGAGAGAGAGAGAGAAAGATATAGGGAAAGAGCGAGAGAGATAGAAAGAGACAGGGAAAAAGAGAGAGAGAGAGAGTGAGAGATAGAAAAAGGCAGGAAAAAAGAGAGAGAAAGAGACATGAACAGAGAGAAAGAGAGCATCTGGTATGTGTTGTTGGGATGAGCAGGAGTGACTGTGGAAGACGAACAATGCATGCACATAATTTACCCGGCACGTGCCTTAGAATGTTTCCTTTTTACCATTAGGCTAACCATACAGGTGGTTTGAGATGTCATTGTTCAATGCAATCTCGTGTCAGGTGCTCGCTGTTATATCAATTGTTTGAAAAGGATTCTGTGTTAGCTATATCAGCTGACTCATTTCATACGGCTGGTAGCAACCTGGAACATCTCTCTTTCTCTCTCTCTCTCTTTCTCATTTCAGCACTTGTGCAACCTCTCAGACCAGATATTGTTAGTTTGTGTTTTGTTTGTCTATGTGTATGTATGTTTGTATGTAACAAATTGACTTCTCCAACCATGAATCACTGGGAAGATTTGGGCCGGGTGGGTGGGGTGGGCAGTGCAAGTTCAGGTCCAAACTGAGAGAAAATGCACTCAGATTTCACACACATACACAATGTTTTTCTTTTGTTTTGCTTTTTTTTCTGCACAGACTTGGGATCTCAAACTGGATGACTCATTAAGCGGCAGCCATCTTGAATGGAAAGAGGAAGGGGAGAGAATTGGCACCGCAGCTGCAAGAGCAGATAATTATGAAAACACAAAAGAAGAATAATTTGGGGAAGGGGGTTGGGGGGGGGGGTGTCTTGTCAGGATCTCAGTGTAATTCTCTGCACTTTCATCTTTATTCTATTGTGCTCTTGCCAGCGATGTCTCGGTGTGGGTTTTGGCAGTGAGATAGTTTGGGTAATCTGCAATCTGGGACATACAGGGTGAAAGCGCTAACACATCTAACACATCTACATCTAGCTAGAAAAAGATAAAACAGAAACAACACAGAGGAAAACTTTGGAACGGATAAAAAAAAAAGCAGCAAAAAAAAAAACATCCGTTCTGTTTTATCTTTGAGTTTTTGTCCCCTGGGGGTTTAAACCCAAAATAGACGCAGAGAATCGGCAAGAAACAGATCCCAGAATGCAGGAAGCAGTGATAAAGCTACATTATATATTCATTATGCAAATGGCGTGCCAGGTCAAGGACACAATGAACTTCAATCCACCAAAACTCTGATCTGTTCAGTTGTTGTATTTTGTTAGTTGGCCTGGGCAAATTATGACACAAAAGGCTGGTATAATGACGTGGGTAATTATTGCCAATGGATTATGATATTAAATGCGACATTACCGGTAATTTTGCAGGCTAGAAAAAAACTGTCTGTCAAGTGCCGGGGAAAGTGCAGTCAGAGAATGGTGTAGACTGTGTGGGGGTGGGGGGGGGGGGATTATGCTTGTTGATGTACTGGTACCGTGGCGTTGTTTTATTGTTGTTTGAACAACTGAGAGACAATTATGTGTATTGAGAGAGACAGAGAGAGAAAGAGACGGAGAGAGAGAGAGAGAGAGAGAGAGAGAGAGAGAGAGAGAGAGAGAGAGAGAGAGAGAGAGAGAGAGAGAGAGAGAGAGAGAGAGAGAGAGAGAGAGAGAGAGAGAGAGAGAAACTGTAGAATGCCAAACCACCCACAAATGCCACTATTGCCTGTAGAGACTGCCACTCCCATGCTGGCCTGACCAGCCACAAGTCACACTCTTCCAGCAGAGGAGATGGTCAAAACAGCTCGGATGTAAGCTTCCATGGTCATCCTTGACCGACGACGGACAGCTGTTGTCAATGTGGTTACAAAGAGTGAGGTCCGAGTTAGAGGCGTACTTAGCGCTAAATCTTTCTAGCGTTAATGTTGATACTACGAATATGGAACGGATGGAAGGAACTACTGTGCGCTGTAACCCGAGACACAGAATACCGGGACGGACCGTTCTTTCTTTCACTATACATGTCCACAACTTGCGCGCGTATAAACACGGTGAGTACTACTGACATAGCTCTGTGGTACTAGTCTTTTTCGTTCAATTATGAAGGGGTGTGGTGCGAATTGCTGCATTGTTGACATGGATGATACGCGCACAAGTCGACGGACGGAATTTGGCGAATTGAACCGTCTCGGTATCCCGTGGTCTCGCCTACTCCACTATAACAAAATGAGCAAGTTGTGAGCATCAGTTTGACAGCCAAAGACAGACACAAAGCCATCATCTTCAGGCCAATGAACACCTCGTTCTTTACACCACTGTGGCAGCAATAAGGATTTGGTTGCTAATCTGTGTTAACTTTGCAAAAAAAGTCTCAGGTTTTTAAAAAAGTGTTCAGTATTGTCTGTCCGTGTACATCTGGGTGTCTTTTTGCCATCTCCAGACCAAAAACTGTTCAGTGAATCTCGAGCATTACAAATGTCGCTGTTTTCTTGTTTTGTTTCTTTCAACAAACAAACAGACAGACAAGGGCAAAGGCAGGAGACGCAGCTTTGGTAGGACGTGTGAATTCTATTTTAGAACTGGCCCGCGCCACTTGGAGGCGCAGATTCACGTGCCGGGGACACCAACTGACATTTTGACTTGTCGAGGCTGTGGGAGATTTCACAATGTTTCACCCTCGTCAAAACGCCAACGGGCAGGTAACTCGGATGTAAGTCTGATGTCTAGGGACACTGGGTGACCTCCCCTTCAGACTTTGGGAGACACGTGGAGAATGATCCAGAAGGATGGGAATTACAAAACCCGTGGGATATCGTGACTGCATATTTATGAACACTTTCGGCACTTAACATCGACCTTCTGTAGTACCATGGGCTTAGAGCTGTTTTTCCCATCTTCAAAAATACAAATCAGACAGAAAATACAACAAAACTTGGGGAAACTTCAAAATAAACAAAAAGACAATCGCTATATAACAGAATCTGTACAAATAGTGTCGTCTCAGACGGAATCGATCACTGTGACTCAAAGGCGTTTTTGAAAAGTACAACTGATTGCACTTTGAGAGGTCACCAGATCTTGGAGAACTTGCCACATTCTCCGTGTAGCAAAATAATCATAAAATCTGCGGAATGCGACATACAGGACAGAGAACCAGGCAGACAATCTGTGTACCCAGGGAAAGCAATGGATTTCTTAGCGCCACTTAACCTTTCGGGTGCGGGTGAGCTGATCCCTGGAGGGCGTGCACGCGCCCAAACACCCACCCTAGCAGGGAGATTATGATCACGTACACCTGGTGGTCTGGCCTAACAGACAGATCCACCCTTATCTGAGCTCTAAGCTGTCCCACGGGTAGCAATGTGGAAACTACAGCAGCAAATCCGAACTACTACAACCTCCAGGCTATAACGACATTTGCAACAAACACGCACACAACACACACACACAAATGTCTAATGTCATGATAGTTTAATCTAGTTTTGAACTGATGTTATGCCGTTGTTCATGGCTTTTTGTCTTATATTTAGGTCACGAAAATGAATCCAAATCAGACTGGAGATCACAGAAATAGTAAAACTTGTGATACGACTGGTCAATATGCCAAATGTGCGATACACAAGTCCTGACGTCGTTGTCTTGTAAATGAAAATCATTGTTTTTCTTGTTGCTGTAGTTGTTGTTATGATGATGACGATGATGATGATGATGATGATGATGTGAGTAGTAGTCCCTGTTGCTGCTGTTGTTGTAACGTTCATTTACGAAAAAAAAAAAGCAAAGCAGTTGTTATTCAACATTCTTTATCATTTTCTGTACGACCACTAAAAAAAAAAAAAAATTTCTAACTGGGCAGCACAATCAACTTTGATACAGCTCAGAGTCGGGAGGAGAGAGGTAGCGAGTGATTCTAGATTAAAATATTATTGGATGGCGAGATGAAAAATGGAATTGTGTAGACAAGAAATCTCATCGGAGACTGTCAGCGAGGGGAGAAAACTTATCTGTACAACAGTAAAACTGTGACAAAACGCCAGAAACATCAGCCAAAGTCTAGACAGAGAATGGATCTACTCCCGCTGACCAGCGCTTGATGAATTGTAAACCTCAGGAGAGCAAAGAATGTTCTGGTCGTTATCACACAGACAACTCTGAACAAACAGTAGACAACTTGTCTATACCGACCAGCCCGTCTTCATCGATTTGTCTAACTTGCAGCAGCACTGGATGTGCCTCAGTTACCGCCATTGGCACCCCTTAGCTCAGCGTTCCTTCCCTTTCCAAGCGACCAGGTTAAAGATTAATGAATAAGTTGTGTTACGGATGATTTTTTGTTGTCTTTGAACCAGAATTGATCCAACTGTCCATCGCCTCCGTAAACTCCGGTTTGTGGCACTGAACTGTTCTCAACCTCCACGTACAAGACTGTCATAAACATGATCTACCTCTACAATCAATCTTCTCCGGTTGCGACAGTTCTGAAGTCGTTCTACTGGTAGCTGCATTTTTATACATAGAATCAGTTGTAACAGTTGCCATTTGTAGGGATTCGTCATTGATTGATGAGCATATTTTAGATTCTTGTAGTCATGAAGAATAACGTAAAAATGTCCTGTTGCAGTTTACTCGGTGAAAAATGCCAGAAATCTAGGCACACAGAAATTAAGACAAATTTTGATATTGCATCTGAACGCTCTATCGCTAAATCCCTATTTACCTTTCTAATAGGACAAAACTGCATTTTTATTTATGTCCGGAAAATTTTGCCGTTGTGGTTTTTGTTTGTTCTTTTGATAAAACTTTGTAGACAGCAGAGCATCTTGAACTTCTGAGCGAGACCTGTGAATAGCCAAATTCCTTGTGTGATCTAGCACTACCCATAGTTTGACATGTACAGAAACAGTCACAACTCAGCTGTTAATGAAACCTTTGCCTATATCACATGTTCCATGTGTGGCTCTTCACTGACGTCAAAAGCGATCGTAAACCACAGGAGATTAAAGGTTCATCTGAATATTTTGTTGGGCGCCTGCATAATCTCTGTACTGACATGAAATAAAACTCTCTATGAAAGAGTTGTACAACTCTGGGATAACCCATGGCTTGACTTTGCCACACACACAAACAACGGGATTTAGAAATGACCCCCCCTCCTCCTCTATAATTGTTATAGTTAGTTTTATTTTCATCTATGGATAGCCAGAACCTCAACATAAACTTGCCCGCAGACAAATATTGTCCAGGTTCTGTTTCTGGGTAAACATTTTTCACACAACTGCGATGCCAAAAAAAATGTTCGGGTATGTAACTGGTTGTAGCAAATAATCGAGTTTTGCTTTCATTTGAACCAGAACTCGGGTAAATCTCGTGGAATGCCAGACTTCATTTCTGCCATCACAGACTGACTGGAGTAAACAAACTGTCGTGACGTCACAGTACCCAGCATTCCAGGGCTCTGGCAGGGGGTACACAGTTATCAGACCTGGCAGAGCATGGCCCAGTTGCTTCCCTTGTAAACAGGTGGTTCAGTGATAGGTCAGCCAGCAGTCAGACCGAGCGGAAGCTGTTCCAGTTCACGGTAGACCTCGGCTTAGTCAAGAGGAAATACGTCATGGCTGAGTCAGATTGTACGTCAGGAAGTAAACACAAGTGGTCATTAATGATGGCGCTCGCTGACGGGAACCTCATTTGTGGGGGGGGGGGGGGGTTTAGTGGAAAAGCGAGATCCAGAGGTGGGGGGGGGGGGAAGAAAAAAGGAAACAGTGGATTTGTGGAAAGTGTAGGAAATGCACTGAAGTGGCAACATGACGTCCCAGTTCCTTGAGGAGTAATTACCAGTGATGAAAGAGAACCCAGGAAGGCGGACGTTGGCAGACTCGGCTAGGAACAAGCCACCATTGCATTTTTTTTTTTTTAGCTCCTGCCGATGATCATTATTGAATTATTGAACTATTGAATTATTGAACTATTGAATTATTGAACTATTGAATTATTCCCCAAACACTATTTTGTTTAGTGCAAATCACAAATCAACGAAAACAACATGACGAATGAAAAGGAATTTACCCAAGCACAGCCAAGCACAGCCAAGCACAGCCAAGCACAGCCAAGCACAGCCAAGCACAGCCAAGCACAGCCAGTTTTTACAAACTTTTACAAGAAATAATTATTTACCAATTTACAAAATAACATTTCTAATTTTCTGTTTGTTTTGTTTTCATTTTGGTTTTGGAGAGTGTAGAGCGACTTTCTGTCAACTGCAAAAATGTTACCAAAATAACGCGTATGGAAAAGACATTCTAGAATATTCCAGTTGATCTACGGAAACTGTGAAGTGTTTGGCTACACTCACCCTACAACTTCCGTTTGTTTGACAATCTTGAAGAGTTCGGGAGAAGGAGGGAAAGAAGAAAAAACATGAAAGAAACAGCCGAGTATTGCGTGGGCGAGGCAGGGATGGGGGGGGGGTGGGGTGGGGCGGGGAGCGGGGGGAGAGAGTTTGGCGGTCTCTGCAGTGTTTGTGTAAATTTTGTTGACGGGTTTGGTTTGACTATGTAAACATTGTGGACTGGCCCGCCCGTCAGGGAGTGACACTTCACTATTTCTTCTCTACATTGCTGGGCGGGAGAAGCCATTGAACAACAACTTTTGGCTTAGTGCAAAATTTACCAGGAAATATCGCTTTAGCTTTAAAAACGATTGTTTAGTAATTTTCCGGGCACGGACAAAGGCGGAAATGTCAGGTACGGCTTTTATAGAGATGTTAATTTGTTGTAGAATTTTTCACTCCGACCTGGCGTAACTCGTGGAATTATCCAGGAGAACTAAGTGATTCCCCTTGGAAACGGAAGATAATAATGTACAATAAACAAAGAGGATTGCAGTGATAGCACTCACTGTCCACTCCCACACATAGACACAGACACCGACTTAAGGCTGGGATTCTTAAAACACGTCACCTTGCAGTTAGAGAGAAAGTTACCATTAGTGTTATGGAACTTTGGCGGGAAGACCACTGCACTCACTGCATGGCTACACAAGCCAGGCTATACTCTACCCACAAAATTTCACGCATCAACATCTCTGTTTTTGTTTTTGTTTCGTTCGCCCAGTTCCGTGATGGGATTGGTATTGATAAATATATAATGAGGTTTGTCTTTGTCCAACAACCACAAGCATCTCAAAGCCCTTTGAGAAACTAACGTTTTCACTAAAACTTTCCCATCAACCGGGTGTCATCTGGCCGAGACGGGGCTCTGTTGTACCCAGAGACAATATTCTGCAAGAAAACTGCATTTAACAAGGATTCAGTTTGCGAGGAGAGTGATTTCTCTACCATAAAAGAAAGATCTAGCGCTCGCTCGGAAAAAAAAAAACAACAACAAAAAAAACCCAGTGGATTTGAGATTCTCTGCCAGAAAACATGAATACCTGGTTTCGTTTACTCATCATCGTTATGTTGAAAATGAAATACTAATGAAACAGCACCCCTACCCCCTCCCCTGGCTCCAGCAAGGAAATCAATTACAAGTGCATTTCCCCAGTTTCACCTCAGACACAGAGATATTCTACAGCCGCTGTACATCAAACATTACTGATGTTCCCCTCCAAATTATCCCGCACTATACATTTCTAATTCTAATCCGTTCTGTCAACATTCCTTTACAGGGTATCTTGACATGATGACGTCGGCGATGACGATGATGATGACGATGATGATGATGATGATGATGATACCAGATGAAAAAGTCCACGCTCATTGACAGTTCTGTTTGCTTTGGCGAAGTGCCAGAAGGTCTAGCGACCTTGAAGCAACAGGTAGGAGCAGAGGCAACTGTTTTATCTGGCCAGGCAATCCTCATCTTTTTGTTGACCCACGCAGAAGAAGCGACCAAGCGTTGATCACAAACTAAATCAGTTCACGTCCCGTGAGGTAACGGTGATAAACGCGCACTGAGGCGTGAGCAACATGGAACCAGAACAAATTAGATCGGTAATCAATTACAGATTTCCCATGTGGACATTTTATTTTGGTTCTCTCGTGTGTTTATTTTCATTTTTCCTGACAAAACTTCCACAAATATCATAAGTGCAACAGTTGTGGATTATGGCGAGCTCTTCTCTTATCACATGTAATTCAAGACTATTTTGGTGAATATTTTACCCATCTGCAAATCAGAAATAAAGGTGCCCCAGCCGCAAACTTTTAGTTTGAAACAATAACAACATTTTCGTAAACTGGACACAATTGTCTGGTTTTCCGTCCCGGGGACAGCCACAATAAGGACAGCCAAGTGCACAGCCACAATAAGGACAGCCAAGTGCACAGCCACAATAAGGACAGCCAAGTGCGCAGCCACAATAAGGACAGCCAAGTGCACAGCCACAATAAGGACAGCCAAGTGCACAGCCACAATAAGGACAGCCAAGTGCACAGCCACAATAAGGACAGCCAAGTGAACAGCCACAATAAGGACAGCCAAGTGCAGAAATGTCAGTGACTTCTAGACCACAACAAAAAACGCCCCGCTCTATTTCAAGCGAAGTTTCTGTGCCAAGTATGGATGAAGAAATTGCCATGTTCTCAAAGATAAATCTGTTTTTCTGGAAACTTCCTGCCTCCCTCCTTACTGGTTTATGCCATTTAGTAAACTAACGAAAACAGATGAGCTGGTGTTCCATAACACGACCTTGACCTGAATGCCTGCCGGCAGGAGATACGCCAAAAGAGATAATCCCAGGCCACAAGTACTGGACACTGGTCTGATAAACTTCATTCATAAGTTGTTTCTGAGTGGCCTCATTAATTCCTGGCCGCTGACGCCACAGAGATACAGCCAGCGTGAGAAGATTGGTGTGTCTGTGTGTGTGTGTGTGTGGGGGGGGGGGTCATTCGACCAGAACACCTTTTCCGTCCTTGACCCCAACCCTTCCCCTCCCCACACTTCAATCTGCTTCTGCTTCAACCATCACCTCCAACACAGAACAGAAATGACTTCAGTCAAACCCTGGTGTGTTGGAGCAATGACAGAAAGATCAGACTGCATCTTTCACCAACCAACCAATTCCTATCAGCTGACACAGAAGAAAGATTTGGAGCACGATCAGCCTAGCGGATCCAAAGTGAAGACAGTAATTGTAACATTTCATTGTTAGGAAAATTGGCAACTTGCACGGTCATTTTTGATCAAGTCATTATCCTAAATTGAGTACCTGTCGGTCGTGTGAAGCAACCAAATATCTCATTTTCTTTATTAATATGGGTCCTACTTAGGTTTATGCTGAGGAAACCACTTCTATGAGAGAGAAAGGAAGAGACAAAGAGACAGAGAGAAAGGAGGAGAAGGGGCAGAAAAGTGGAGAGAGAGAGAAAGAGAGAAGGGGGGGGGGGAGGAGAGACAAAGATGGAAGGAAGAAAAAGAAGGGGTGAAGTAATGGGCGATCTCGTTTAATGATATCCATGCGAGGCTGACACAACAGAGGTAGATGAAAGCTAATCGATAACGTTTTGCATACATCGATCTCTGAAACCAAATAGGAATGCACAAACGAAAATCACAAAGAGGATACTGTATCAGAAAGAAGAAGAAAGAAAGACAATTTGGAGGAGACAGACTGAGACAGAGAAATCAACAGGTAGGAAGAAGAAAACATAGCAATATTTATCTTACCTTTTTCTTACTGTGGGGCGGAGACTTGGCTTGGGTGACCGTACCGAAGATTGTAGGCTGAGGAGACATAAAGAGAACAAGATGAACGAGTTTGTAGACGTGTATGACTGCATGATACAGTGAGTAAATCAATAGATGGGAAAGTGTGTGAAAAATCAAATACGGCGATGAATGTCAGGTTTCACATAAAATGAATGAATGAATGAATGAATGAATGAATGAATGAATGAATGAATGAATGAATGAGAACACGAATCAATTATGTCTATCCCCTTTCGGATGGCTCAGGTTTTGCAGCAAAATTCCACTCGTGCCTCTGGTCTACTAGAGAGGATGAATAAAAAAAAAAGTAAAAAATATGTTTGCCGGGTAGGAAAAACCAGAACAGTAAAGGTTTGGCGTGTTTGGAAGGACAGAGAAAATTGACCAGTGGTAATTTGCCAATCCATCAACGGTTCCAACATCTGAGTGGCGTGAGTACCCCTGGCCTGCTAGAGGTGTGAGGGTGAGTGGGAAGATAAGCGTGGTCGTTAATGTCAGTTACATATCGCACGGAACTGAGAAATGTGCCCTGGATGAGGGAGAGTGGTTGATGAGCTGGCGCTGAAATGGCACTGAGGAATGTCTTCACGTGGATAGAATGTATACAAGGCAGAAGTCATCAAGCGCTGAAGTAAATACACTGAGGGGATGGCCGTGTCTGTGCATGTAGATAGAACTGGGTTGATTGTGCAAATAAACTGGTTTGAAATGCCAGTATCGGAGTGCCGATGTGTGGATCACTTTGGATAGCATGCCATTGCTAAGTGAACTGCGTCAGACAGCCATTCATAGCGCAAGAGATTGTACGTACTGCAAGAAACCCAACATAAACACAGCAACAGGGAAGAATCTCACAGAAAACCCAAGGGAAAAAGAACAAAAACTTAAATAACCGGCACATGAAATGTCTGTACAAACATCAAAAACAAAGGTATTCTCTTCTGACTTACGACACAAACTCAGGCTCTTGGCAACAAAAACCAGGTTGTAAATTTAGCAACAAAGAAAATCGTGATGTCGATGAAATGGAATAAAGTTTGATGTTTCCATGAGATATTGAGACAGTCATTGTGGATGGATCGTTTAGTACAAGAACTCTAGCGCTATCGTCACACCTCAAGTGAAGTCGAATCTATAGAATATGTAACTGTTTTGAGAACTAACTCTGACTGTCTGTGTGAAATTTTATGTAACAAAGACTCTCCGTGCTCCACATCCAGGACAATGATCAAATGTAAATACGACCAATATCTATCCCCCCCCCCCCCCCATGGCAGTTAAACATTAACATCTGAACATTCAGCCTGTGGAATCAGCACTCATTTCTAGGTCAGCTATTCAAGTTGCTCGCATGACCAGTCAAATTATCGATGGCCCGTGACCCAAATCTCTGGGGCAAATTTACAGAGGAAACAAACACTGGGATTAGTACCCTTGTCAAAGCACAAAACAGGACAACCCCCCCCCCCCAACCCCAAAACACACACACACACACGCAGACTGATGTTGTTCAGTATTGTAGCAAAAGCCATTTAAAGGTACTCTATAACGTGGAAGAATGGGAATACACAAAAAACATGTCATGACACAGTTTTCTTGTCTCTTAACATACTTACATGAAATTGCCTACATTAAATCCGCATACACACAGATCTAGATCTATCTAGATCTTGCTTAACTAACGCACGACGGACGGCGGTTGAACCTCGTCCCTTCATGTCTAAATTTAAATTTTCTGTTCAGTGGAATGTCATCTTTCATTGTCCGGGACCAGTGAGTTGCCTGTCATTCAGTAAAAAGCTCGTTTCAGTTTCACCTTCTGCCAGAGAGCAGATTCTATTCTAAGCTATATATTGATTCATTGAACCATTTGGTAACAGAATTTCGATCGTCCATTCAGTCACGACCATATTATTCTAACTCCGCTGAGAACAATGACTAAATAATGACCAGACCAGGCATATTTTGTGAAGCACGCGCATCGCTCCATGACGACCTCACTCTCCTATGACGTACTCACCGATGTGTAGAATCGGTCCCACTTTTCCTGAAAACGTGTAATCCAACAACAGTAATCACTTCTTATAGTGGATATTGGTCGGTAAAGCTGAACAGAATTGTACTGAAATCTGCCCACTAAACAATTCAACACCACACAAATTATGCACAACTTTTCACCAGATACTGTTCAGCACTGACAAGAGAAACCATTTCAGAATTGTTAGCGACACATTGACATTTTCCATAAACTCCACGTAGTATGTAACAAAGTCTAAGTTAGTTGATAAACTCTTCTACCTAAACGTTTGTGAAAAGTTCCTAATCTGTTACAGAATTCCTACAGAACGGCGGTAAATCCGCCTCAGTTTGGTAACACGCCGTGTTCTCTGGCACGCGAAATGCACAGCAAACATGTGCAATGTGAGGGGTGAGTACACCGCAGTACACCCAGCGCTTCAACAACTGCTCCTCGCGAGCTTGATCCGCTACCCGGCGCCACCCTCCCCACGCTCTCTCACACTCTTTTCTTCCCCTCTCTATTTACTCTTTTCCCTCCCCTCACCCCTATGCCAGAAGGAATGCCGCGCACACAAAAAATGTGAATGCTTCTCGGATCTGGAAACGCCGGGGTCTCCGTCAACCAATCAGAGACGAGAATCAGCGCGAGTTCAAAAGGTGCCAGCCAATCAAATTAGGCGCCCGCTTCACAGTCATAATTCCCTACTTAACTTTTTATTTCGACTGGGTTTATAGAAAGCGGAGGCTTCAACATCCACCCAAACTACCCGAATTGCAACATTTCTTGTAAGTGATTGAAAACTTTCCTCGAAGCTGAGCAAAAATAATCGTTTACTGAGGGGAAACAGGAGGGGTGCTGGGGGTGGGGGGCAAGGGGGGAAATCGGAACATTTCAAATTCTTTTCAGGGGGGGGGGTGAATAAGGGGTGAAAGAAAACGACTTGTCATAGTGTAAAAGAGTGACATTTTTCTGCTGATGAGATAAAAGAGTAAAGTTGACAATGAGTGAAAGAAAAGACAAAAGACAACAGAGGGGGAAGGGGAGGAGAAGGGGGAAAATTTGGCATTTAAAATGTTGCTGGAGTTGAGACTGTCCATAGAGCTGGAGTTAAACTGTCCCTAAAGCTGGAGTTGAGACTGTCCCTAGAGCTGGAGTAGAGACTGTCCCTAGAGCTGGAGTTGAGACTGTCCATAGAGCTGGAGTTGAGACTGTCCATAGAGCTGGAGTTGAGACTGTCCATAGAGCTGGAGTTGAGGCTGTCCCTAGAGCTGGAGTTGAACTGTCCATAGAGCTGGAGTTGAACTGTCCCTAGAGCTGGAGTTGAGACTGTCCATAGAGCTGGAGTTGAGACTGTCCCTAGAGCTGGAGTTGAACTGTCCCTAGAGCTGGAGTTGAGACTGTCCCTAGAGCTGGAGTTGAGACTGTCCCTAGAGCTGGAGTTGAGACTGTCCCTAGAGCTGGAGTTGAGACTGTCCCTAGAGCTGGAGTTGAGACTGTCCCTAGAACTGGAGTTGAGACTGTCCCTAGAACTGGAGTTGAGACTGTCCCTAGAGCTGGAGTTGAGATTGTCCCTAGAGCTGGAGTTGAGACTGTCCCTAGAGCTGGAGTTGAGACTGTCCCTAGAGCTGGAGTTGAGACTGTCCCTAGAGCTGGAGTTGAGATTGTCCCTAGAGCTGGAGTTGAGACTGTCCCTAGAGCTGGAGTTGAGACTGTCCCTAGAGCTGGAGTTAAACTGTCCCTAAAGCTGGAGTTGAGACTGTCCCTAGAGCTGGAGTTGAGACTGTCCCTAGAGCTGGAGTTGAGACTGTCCCTAGAGCTGGAGTTGAGACTGTCCCTAGAGCTGGAGTTGAGACTGTCCCTAGAGCTGGAGTTGAGACTGTCCCTAGAGCTGGAGTTAAACTGTCCCTAAAGCTGGAGTTGAGACTGTCCCTAGAGCTGGAGTTGAGACTGTCCCTAGAGCTGGAGTTGAGACTGTCCCTAGAGCTGGAGTTGAGACTGTCCCTAGAGCTGGAGTTGAGACTGTCCCTAGAGCTGGAGTTGAGACTGTCCCTAGAGCTGGAGTTGAGACTGTCCCTAGAGCTGGAGTTGAGACTGTCCCTAGAGCTGGAGTTGAGACTGTCCCTAGAGCTGGAGTTGAACTGTCCATAGAGCTGGAGTAGAACTGTCCCTAAAGCTGGAGTTGAACTGTCCATAGAGCTGGAGTAGAACTGTCCCTAAAGCTGGAGTTGAACTGTCCATAGAGCTGGAGTAGAACTGTCCCTAAAGCTGGAGTTGAACTGTCCATAGAGCTGGAGTAGAACTGTCCCTAAAGCTGGAGTTGAACTGTCCCTAAAGCTGGAGTTGAACTGTCCCTAAAGCTGGAGTTGAACTGTCCCTAAAGCTGGAGTTGAACTGTCCCTAAAGCTGGAGTTGAGACTGTCCCTAGAGCTGGAGTTGAGACTGTCCCTAGAGCTGGAGTAGAACTGTCCCTAAAGCTGGAGTAGAACTGTCCCTAAAGCTGGAGTTGAACTGTCCCTAAAGCTGGAGTTGAACTGTCCCTAAAGCTGGAGTTGAACTGTCCCTAAAGCTGGAATAGAACTGTCCCTAAAGCTGGAGTTGAACTGTCCCTAAAGCTGGAGTTGAACTGTCCCTAAAGCTGGAATAGAACTGTCCCTAAAGCTGGAGTTGAACTGTCCCTAAAGCTGGAGTTGAACTGTCCCTAAAGCTGGAATAGAACTGTCCCTAAAGCTGGAGTTGAACTGTCCCTAAAGCTGGAGTAGAACCGTCCCTAAAGCTGGAGTAGAACCGTCCCTAAAGCTGGAGTAGAACCGTCCCTACAGCTGGAGTAGAACTGTCCTGGCCCCAAACGCATGGCAAGTTTGTTGTTGACTTGTTGTTTGAATAGACAGTGAGGTCAAACCTGCATGAGTGGTCGAGCCCGGATACAGAATGGTTTGGTTGTGCATAGTCTGTGTGTGTACATATTTCGTATGTGTGTGTGTGTATATGTGTGTGTTCCTGTTTGTGTCAATGTGTGTGTGTGCGTGTGTATAAATGTGTGGTGTGTGTGTGTGTGCTAGCCTGCCCGAGCAAAGAGTATGCCAACGTTAACGATGAACAAGGAAAACAAAGTAATGATGATTTCAGTTTGAAAAGAAATGCAAATGTCTGCAATGCTGATCAACTGATGAACTTTGTTCTCTTTGTAAAATACTGTCTGATCGTCCTCACACAGCGAGGCCACAGGCGAGGGAAAAGAGACATTCGAGTCTACATTTCATTCATTCAGTAAATTGTTCTGACTGTCGGCGTGACCTTTACTCCCTCCCTCACCCCCCAGGGGTCTCTGAGGGAGGTGATGGAGTCCGCCATTGGGGTCTCTCGGGGAGGTGATGGGGTCCAGCACTGGGGTCTGCATGTAGCGTGGATAACGACACCAGTCAAAACTAATCGTAGACAAACGATCCTGACAATACCCGCCCCACACAATACCCTGTCAGGTTGGATTATCTGATGATGGTTATTCAGTATTCACCTCAGTTATGGCCTGCACAAAAAGATTCGATTCTGCGGCAAGTCAAATATTGCCTGCAATCGATACCTCACTAAAATTGGACGCAGTTTCTAATGTTTATAATCTGAACTCGATTACCTCCCTTGGGCTTCAATTTGCATCTTTTTTATTCATATCAAATAAAGTTGTTTTTAAAAATATAATAAAATTGTAATGAAATAGCTCTGAACAAAAATGTGAACTGACACTGTCTTGTGACATGGCGAGTTGTAATGTAAATTGTAATGTAGTGCGACATGGTGGAAAGGAGTGGGGCAAGAAAAAATGAAAACGTTAAAAGTAAGAGAAAATTAAACAAAAAACTATAGAAAAAGGACAGCAGCTGTGACCTTGGGTTGTACATCTCTGGCTCTGACTGAGAGAATTGGGCACAAAATCTATCTGACAATAGCCTGCAACTGAAGGGTCTGTGTGGCAACCGGCAGCCGGCAAGATGAAGGAAAATACAATCATCTACAAAAACCTACAAATTTCTATCGTGTATGAAGCGAGAGGTGGGCGGGGAGAGGGGGGGGGGGATGCATTAGTTTTATATTTGTGAGGAGAATGTATGGCTGTGTCAACATTGGCTGGAAGTTGTAGGGGAGAAATCTGGCGTTACGTGTGGGATAATTGAATTAGTTGATCAGTGGAAATGTTGACATTGGGTGGTCGTGTCTGGTCCCTGGGACTGGTGGGGGGGGGGGGGGAGAAATACGGCCATGGGTGGGGGGGGGAGGAGAGACAGGAGACAGAGAAAGCGTGAGAGAGAGAGAGAGAGAGCGAGGAGGAAGAGAGAGAGTGTGTGTGTAAGAGGGGAGAGGGAGAGAAAGAGTTTAAGGGAGATAAGAGACAGAAAGAGAGAGAGAGAAAGAGAAAGAAAGAGAGAAAGAAAGAGAGAGAGAAAGAGAAAGAAAGACAGAGAGAAAGAGAGAGAAAGAAAGAAAGATAGACGAAGAAAGAGAGAGAGAAAGAGAAAGAAAGGCAGAGAGAGAAAGAGAGAGAGAGAAAGAAAGAAAGAGAGACAAAGAAAGAGAGAGAGAAAGAAAGAGAGAGAGAGAGATACTGACACAAACCAGATAGGACATGAGCAGACAGAGTCAGTTACACAAAGATCTTTCTTTTTTCTGCCCCTCCACTCCACTTCTCTCTCTCTGTCTCTCTCTCTCTATATATATATACTGATTGAAACTGACCGGAGCCTAAACTTGAATGTCACGTGATTCGACAGCAAACAGACGTTACAATTTCTGCTCCCCCCCCCCCCCCTTTCCCTGTGACATCTGTTTCATTAATGAACGATAGGAACCAAGACTATCAAGATAACAAATACAATTACAAAATCTGTCAAAACACCGCATGATCTGAAGGATAAAAACAACATTGACGACCATGATCAAATCTGTCACTAAACTAGCCAACAAGCCATAAAAACAACATTGTTTTGTTTGTCCATGTCTCACCCGGTTGCCATGACACCGCTAGTTGTTATTTCTGACTCGTTCAATACATAAAAGAAAACAAATGGAGTTGACCTGACACTGACAGTTGTTAAGTTGTTTCTGACACAGTTCATTACAAAGAAAATCATTCAAAAAGAAAAAAAAGATATGGATTTTTGACATTGCTTGAAAATGATGCGAACAGAAGCTTTTTGCGCCCTGAATTTTTAAATTTTATTTACTAGATGAAGTTCCTGGCATTATCCGGGATAAACCTGTGAACCTGCCCTTCCATCTCTCTCTCTTTCTTTTTGGTCTAGAAAGCTTCCCATATTTTACTGTCGTACTGCAGATTTCATACGCACCAGAGCACTACGCACTCATTTCTGCTAGGGAATTGCGCGCACCGAATTGAACGCGTATTAATACATCGTTTCCGGTGCGATGGACTTACTACAGGGAGCCAAAACAAAGATCATTGTATTTTACATTTTTCAACTTTTTACTTAAAAATATCCGAAACTGGAATCAACACAATCGATCGATACAAAAGCGATTGGACTGGATTAGTTGACACTTTGGACAATTAACTTTATCATTGTTGAAACTGTCATTTAGGCTGTAGCGTCGAGCAAAAAAAAAAGATCCGCAATGAAGTACTCCCGTCACTATTTTTTTTTTTTTATATAATAATAAGATACTCTCTCTGTACTCTGTCGGCTTCATCGTCATCGATGTTAGCTGCTACAGTGGATGTCACGACAAAATCTCCTCCACCCAATCCTGTCCTTAGCTTTCCTAGTTAATAAGATAATAAGATGAAATAACTTTATATGTGAATATGACTGTATGTGTGTGCGATTCACTATAGGATATGAAATCAATATTGTAAAGCATCTAGAGCCAGGTTGTTGATGGGATGGAACGCTGTATTAAATACTAAATCAAACTACACAAGAAAAAATCAACAGCTACAACAACAAACAAAACTGGCCCATCTCTGGCAGAGTCAGTCATGTCCGCGTGAGTCACCAATGCCACGGACTCCATGTCGCAGAATGACGCACGTGGAGAGATCCAAGTGTCCTAGAGGTGAACGATGTGAGTACATAAATCCTTCAGGAGAGAGGAGAAAGTACGAGGGAGGGGTAAGGGTCAAGGGGTGAGTAATGCTGGCGTGACGTCAACGATCTCGGGTGTTGTGATCACGTGATCAGCAATACAGATGACCAGTGAACAGATTTATACGGGGGCAGGGGAGGGAAAGAGCATCTTGAGACAGTAGGAATTGTCCACTGATACACACACACATTATTGACATTTCACAAATTGGGGGCAAGTCTGAGGGGCTGGAGTAAGTTTTTAGCCAAGCGGCAGATCTATGGCCCCGAAGCGGGGGTGGGTTGGGGGGGAGGGTACAGAGACTAAAGAGAGATGGCGATGAGTAATGGTAAGACATGAGAAGGCAGGAATGGTATCAGCTCTCAGAGTCTGTGAGTAGTACAGTTGATGACCAGACGTGAGTGTCCAGCGGAACGTGGGCTGTGAGAGTGAGAGAGAGACAGACAGACAGAAAGTTGTCAGAGACCTCGGGAAAAGGAGAAGGAAATAGAGAGAGAGACAGATGGAGAGAGATAGAATGAGTACGAGTGTGTGGAAGAGGAGACTGACCAATCAGTGATGGTTAGCTGATATAAATAGACAAGTACGCCATGAATTAGAGACACATTTGAGTGGCTATTGCAGCTGACAATGAAGGTCCACGTTAAAATGAAAGTTTCAGTCACGTCTAACTGAGGGGAGGGTGAAAAGGGAGAGGACGAAGTGAGCAGGAGCCGGGAGGGGGGGGGGGTGGCTCAGACATCAGGGGGAGGAATTACAGATCGACGGCTGATGAGACATCACTGGCAAAGGAGGTGGAGGGTTGGAGGCGGACAGCAAAGAGGCGAAGGAAGAATGGAGCTCTGAACAAATAAATGAAGAAATTGTAAAGAAAAGAACAGACTTAAACCAGCAATCCCAGCTCGTGACGGGCACAAACGAGTGATGAGAGAACATGGACAGGGAGATGGGGCTGGCACGGCGGCAATCAAAAGTAAACGTCAAGAATGAGATAGAAAGAACGGTGCAGTGGGAACGACAGAAGGAACAAATAAAGAAAAAAAACAAGTCAAGCCAAACGACTGAATGGAATACCAGAGAGAGAAAGAAGCGACAGGAGAGAGAGAGAGAGAGAAAGAGGTAGAATGTCCAGGTATACAAGAGCCCCAAAGTTCAAGCGGTATAAAATTCCAGTATAAAAATATCCCCCCCCCCCCCCTCCCGGCGATTCATTCAGAGCCCGGGTAATCAAAACATGAAATATTCAGATAGGACACTCTACGCTAACACCACGCAATGAAAGTTGACCTTCGATCTATCGCCGATACGTTCAGGTCCCGTCTCTCTCCCTACTTCCTGCATTTCCTGCCACAAAAACACCAAAGTTGATCATTGTTTCCCCCCTCATCCACACACGTGAAAGGTGAAGAGAGCACTGAAACTTTCATGCCCTCCCTTTGTATTCCCCACCACCCTCCTCCCCCAATTCCTACCCTATTCCCACAACACATAAAATATTCACTTTGAACCGTTGCAGATTGAATTCCCTCTCAGTTTACCCAATGTCAACAACACATCCCACTTGTTGTGACGTGGTGCAACCAAATTGATGACGATGTTCGAGAGGTAATTAAAACAGTGCCAGTTTTTGAGAATGGCCGAAATCAAAAAGAATTTTCTCGACTGGATTCATGTCAGATTTTGTCTGTGCTCAAATCTCACACTCAGTCTTATGGAACTGATGTCTTGTTGTTTTTTTATTTGCAGGACTGTCACCTGGTCTTGAGTTTGCTACTTCGCGGTTTGTAAACAGTAATAATTAGGCCGAATTATTTTAAAGAAAAAAATATTGAACACTTTATTTAGAAACGTCTGTGTCACTTGCAATCTCTTTTACCTTAAATAGTGACGTGCTTTTTTCCTTCCTCTTTAGACTTCATTTACCAAATCTAAACTGACATTTGCGTATCCCATGACAACCGCACCACGCCATTTTTAGATCTGAACCAATTTCAGTAAAATTTCCCGGCATCCAACGTTCTTCAGTATCTTGTTCAGAGACGCTCCATTTTCAATTTCAAGCTTACTCGCTGAGCTGTCTGTGAGCTCTGAGTTACACTTGAGACTTGAATCAAACTTGCCAGCCAATCAAGCTGTTGAATGTAATGCACGTGATCAAGAGAGTTGTAACTAGTAAATTAAGGTTTTTTGACAACTGCCTCGCTGAGCTGGAAAATGAAATCCGCACTCCGAGAATCCAGAATGTTCCAGCATCATTTCTTATCATGATGATAAATTTGGCCTTTTTTTCCTGTGTTTTCGTGATATGTTAATCTTAACTTCATCAGACAATGTTTTTTTTTTTTTGTTGTTGTTTTTTTCGTTGAACTGAGATACAAAAAAAATGGAGATAAATATAGCGATTCTTCATTCAAGGAAATAATGAATTGTGACAAAAAATGGACCGATTTAATGAACACGCCAAACGTGGGGAGAAATGATCTACAAGTGGTCAGTGGTCATTCAGCTTGGCCGGGTGTCTTCTGTTGTGTGTGTGTGTGTGTGTGTGTGTGTGGAGGCGTGATGACTGGACACGGCGCCGTGAGCAATGCGCTTTTCCAGAAGGGTGCAGGAAGAAAGCGTGTGATTCATGAGTGAGCAGCATGATAGGGACAGATCGATGGACAAATACAGAGGGATGAGTAAGTGTCGGAGTCAGTGAGGAAGAGGAGAGGGGGGAGAGAGCGGGGGTGAGACAAAGAAAAAGTACAAAATGTACCCGGGAGGAGATGGATTAATTTGAACAATGAATGACGGGGAGTGAGTGTTGCACGAACGCATGAATCATAGATAAACACGTTGGTGTTGCTCTACACGATCACCATCAAACCAAACGTGAGGGAAGAGTAATTATTGCTCGGAATCAAGAACAATGGGATAAACCATGGGAAAACTAAGCTGTTGTTAGGGACGCGTCGTAATTTCCATCATGATAAACCATTGGTGAACAGTGAACACATGAACACATTACTCAGTAGTTTCTCTGTTTGGTTTTGTAATTCGTCTGTTCGAGTCTAATAACATTGGAAAAAGTAGGCAACAGTTCGGGTGAGAGAAATTGGGAACAATAATATTCGTCCGTCACTCATCTCTCTTTCTGGCGTATCAGTGACTTTGATGTTTTGAGTTATGGCCATCGTATCAAAGCTCATCGTGAGCTCATCTATATTCTCACAGAGTGAAGTATCGATATCTTGAACAGTTATGAAGTTAAGCAGAAATGGTTTTTTGCCACATCCGAAGAGTGACCAAAACCTTGAGCCGCTCTCTGGTGGAATGAGAAAATGATTGATACGCCAATACGTGAGATGAGGGGCGAATTTGTATGATGGCGCTAGCGTATTTGTGTGTGTGTGTGTGTGTGTGTGTGAGCAGCTGAAAGCGCCAGGTGGCGACGCAGTTGAATAGTCGCTTTTGTGTGCACGCACACTCTCATAGAAAACTTACGATACGGATTTTAAACTCTTTCTCTATAAAATAAAACCACATCGTCCACGCACCGCGGATCACAATGCAGACTCTACGACGTGAGTTATGTCAGTAAACAGCTGGGGTTGGGTGCTCTCTGCTGCACAGTGTAGGTGAGCACACACAGATGTGAGTAGGACAATAATACGATTACACATTCAGCTGTGTAAGTGTGAGCCGGTGTGTGCATGAATCATTATGTTATGAAATCAGTCACGAGCAACTGCACGGAATGGCGACGTAGTCTAGACAAGGAAATTATGTAATGGTACAGATATCACATTGTGAACAATTCACACATATATTATAATGTTAAAGTGAAAACTTTGGTGCCATTTTCAGTGGTCTCACTCGAGTCCCAATATTATGCCACAAAACAAACCAACAATTTACTGAAATCCTAATTAAGAGAATAGCTGTAAGGATCTTGAACATGACAGCTCGGTTTACCGAAAAAAGAGAGAGAGAGAGAGAGAGAGAGAATAAAGAACTTATCATGCTATTCGAAACAACAAAAAAGTTCATTCCGGTGAGACCAAGAATTGATAACTTACCAAAGCATTTTGTTCACGGCTGGGAGGTGTAACTGTCGACCCGTCTGTGCACTTACAGCATAGAAACATGATTATTTTTTGCGTGGTAACACGTTTTCACGAGCGCACTCTGATGTCTGAGTCAGTTCTAGAAATGTCTGAAGAAAACAGTTCCCGGAAGTGATGAGATTCCAATTTCTCCGACCACTAGAAAACTGACCGTACAGAATTTCTTACATACAGCGACTCCTGCTGACAATTCTTTACAGAATTTATATTTGCACACACAAATCTCCAGAAAATAAAATCCGGGGAAAAACTTCAGGTTTGAGACGAACTACAAGATCCAAATCCAAGCCCTCGGTGGGGCCTCGTGATGTACTGCAGGACACCAGGACACGCGCAGGAGAGAAGTTCTTCCAACCTTCAATTTCTGAGTACGGACGTACTGTCTAACCAGATGTTGCTCGGTATGTCAAAATAAAATCTATAAATCTGATTTATGAGCGAGTTCTTTATTATGTAACCTGTCACCGGTGTCAATCTGGGTGGTGGGAAGGGGAAGTCCCGCCTATATGCCCATATATGGTTAATCCCTGACGTCCATTAGAAAGGAAGTGGTAAAATCATCAAAGCAAAGACGCGCAGGATGCCGCCAGGTAGGGGGGAGGGGGGGGGGGGAGGGGGTGATTGTCTGGAGTCCCAAACAGCTTGTCATATTATCCTGTCTTGTGTTATACTTAGGCTAGGAACTCGTCTGAGGGTACGTATGCGACACTTTTGTTACACATCTGTTACGGACAAACTAATTATACAGAAACAAAGGATAAGCGCGTGCTAAAGTATAATATATCATTGCTGAACTTATCAAATATGCAAGGGGAAAGGGGGGGGAGGGTGGGGGGGGGGGTCGACAAAGACGTTTGTAAAAGGCAAAAATAACAACAAAACCACAACAGACAATGGTATTGAAGTCTCAGCTGTCCTGTCCTGTCCTGTCCTCTCCTGTCATGTCCTGTCCTGTCCTGTCCTGTCCTCTTAATTAATTTGATCAAATTTGCCCTTTCTTTTTTTTTTTAAATCAAGGTCAGGGAAGGATAATCAACTAAAAAAAAAAAGAGAGAGAGAGAGGGGCAGCGAGACGAGGGTGCCGGGAATCGTGGGCGGGGAGACGACGTGTGGGCGGACACGGGTGTAGCAAACAGCCGGTCAAGGCGATGGCCATCTTGGTCGGGCCCTTTGATGTCCGTCACGGTTATCAGTGGATTAGCGTCACGTGTCATAGTGGTCAACACTTTTCTTTGTGGCGCCCAGACTGTTTTGGTGAGTCACTAGCGGGGCGTTTTCTCACGCATCTCTGCCCCACCACCCCCCAAATTGTAGACAACCTTAGAACTTTCTACAATTTTGTATTTTATGAAAGAATGTACTATGTGCTTGTAGTAGGGCGAGCTGAAGTTCTGGGTTTAAGTTTAAGGTGGTAACAGCCACAGAAACCGCAATACGACATGTACATGTAAAATGAATGGATGAGGAAAGCCAGGAAGAAATGAGTGAATGCATGAACGAACAAACGAATGAATGAATGAAGGAGTGAATGTATGAATGAATGAAGGAAGGAATGGTTGAATGAATGAACAAAGGAATGAGTGAATGAATGAATAATTGAATGACTGGAATAACTTGTCATTAAGTTCAGACATTAATCTGTCAGCCCCACGTACAGAGAATAACGACACTGAATGTCTGGTGTCACCTTTTTTTTATGTACCAAAACCTGCAGTCTCTGGAATGACGTCACTTTAAAACATTTACTGTAAAACCTGATCACCTCACTGACAGACACACACGCTACACATCTCAATACATAAAACATATTAATATGCGCAGAACATAACGTGTATGTCATGTCTACAACTAACATACATAGGGTGTCAAAAGACAGCCCTTTCAATTTGCCCGTTCATCTTCTTTCGGAACATAAAACAAGTCAACAGTACAAGGACGTGAAATTGTGATACTCTTCCATCTGATTTCTCTGACAGAGCAAAGTATGACGTGAACACACAAATATTGTACTCACACGTGGCTTGGAAGTTTGCTTGACTCCAATAGCTGGCTGGCTGCGGGATGACTGAAAAAGTGAGAGAAAAAAATTGAGAGATAATTTATGGTCAAGTCAAGGAAGTGAAAGACAGTAATTGCTCGAATGTTGTGTAAGTTATTGAGGTGTCAGCCAGAGGTCGGGTGGATGGATGGAGTGAATAAGTGGAGGAACAACTGAGTATTAAATGTGTGAGTGAGTGTGGGAGATTGGAGAATGAGTGAGGTTAAGCGCGCACGAGCGACCTGCTGTCGTGTTGCACTCGCGACTTAGCCAGATATCCGCTACACTCCGTAGTGCCCCCACGTCTCGCATGTGTGAGCATGATCAGCTTTCATTCGCCCAGTTTTATTAAAACTACAGCGCAACTGCAACTGAACAAACTCACATACTGATTATGCGCGCCTAATCTTAAAGTGTGTGTGAGTGAATGAATTAGTCTTTTTGTGTCAGTGATTAACTGGGCGGCTGAATGTATGAACGAGTGAGTTAATGAATGAGTTGAATGACTAATATGCTAATGAACAAAGAATGGCTTGAGAGCGAAGTCAAATTCAAGAATAAATTAGGACCAAAAAAAAAAAAAAAGGCCAAGAGTATCAAATGTCCACACTGCACGCACGCAAACCTGCTGCACAATGGAGACCTGGAAATATCAAAGTCAAGCGCACGTGCTTGTCGGGCAGGGGGGCGTTGTTAATTGAGCAATTGATAATGTCGTTAACTGTAACTAATCACCTCTCCAGCACGGCTACAGCCACAACGATTGCACGGCTAACAATGATTGCCCGCTGCTTGGTTAATCTGGCGTAATTATTCAATCATGCCTGTGTGTGTGTGCGCGCGTGTGTGTGTATGTGTGTGTGTGTGTGTGTGTGTACTGTTTCTTTTAGTATAGCATGCAAGGGAAATGGCGGATAGAAAGATGGTATTAGCTCAAAGAACAACATAGAAACAAAAAAAATTGCCAAAAGATTTGGCCCTTACACTAGTATGATTCATGCATTAGCACATGTTTGCCTGCAACAGTCGTCAACACTTTAGTTCATGATGGTGAGTAAACTGTCGGCAAAGTAACGCTCGCGTCTTGAAACCTTCTGCTACTCAGTGTCAACTTATTTATTGGTAACTCATTAGAACTGGCAATGAGGGGAAACACCATATCTATATCTAGACTATAGCGTGACTCTGTACAGTCAGTTTTGACTCGGTGCGGGCATTCCGACTTTCCCCCAGCTGACCCAAGACAATTTTGTCGCACACAAACTGGTGAGACAGCTGGTGTGTTTCGGCCTCCATTGCGTGCGCTGTCCCGTCTAACTAAATAACCCACACCTGACACTAAAACCGAGACACAACAGCCTTGTCTGAGTGCGCCATTAGGCTATAATGTGTTGTGTACCAGCCCTAGGACATCAAGCACGGAACATTTAATAAAATACAGCACACAGCACCAAAACATGTACTCGATTCCTTCTTTCTTTCTCTGTATAATTATAATGATGCTAAGTTAGCCTAGTTACTTGCGTAAGGAATATCCAACTGTTATCTAATGACTCCCAGACCAAACAAACTCCAAGCTGCACACATTCAACACCCCATTATGCCATGACACAAACATTTCGGGTTCAGACTGGGATTTGGCTAAATGCAAAACAAAATTCAAGCGGTCATTAAAGAAAAAAAAAACCTATAAAAAAATGGAGAAATTATAATTGAAAGGAGCCGACTTTCTTGTTTTTTGGGGTTTTTGTGTGTGTGTGTGTTTATTTAAAACAGCAGTAAATAAATCAATCAATCAATAAATAAATAGTCCAAATTTACCTGATCACCATCCATTTCCTACATCCATGGATGACTTTGACACAACTGATCAGAACAAACACATGGCTTTCTCTGTCAATTTTCTCCAGTTGTCTCCCGCGAGCGGACAACTCCAGGCTAGATTGGCAGTTCATTCACTGGGTGTGCAGAGACAATCACATGCACGTCCAGATCTCGCGCGCCGCAAACTGCTCACGCTTAGCGCACCCGGGTCACTCACGCGCGGCAAAGGGAAGGCAACACTGCAGAGCCGTTCACCCCACGGGCGCACGACGGCAAACCTCACCCCCTACATGTACCCGTATAGATCCAAGCCCTTTATGTACTCAACACCTACCCCTACCCCCTTTTTCTTACCCCTGGCAGGAGAGGGTGGGGGTAAGGGTGGAACACACGTTTTATTTTGTCTTATTTAAACAGAAAATTCGCGAACGTTTTTCTGATGTCTTTGAGCAGAATCGGCGTCTAAACTCCCGTTCATTCAGGTGCGCTCATGCGTGTTAGGTTTTTTTTGTGTTTTCTTTCTTTTTTGGTGAGTTTATTTTGGCTATTTAAGAGCAATTGTAGTGAGTTGTAGGGCAATCAAGCTGTAGATTGTTGTCTGAATGGGGAACTCTGAGACTGCCATGTCTGTGTGTGTGTGTGTGTGTGTGCGCGCGCGCGCGACCGGGTGATTTCGGTGCGTGCGTGGATGTTACGAGTAAAGACTTGCAGCCCGTGTGTTGGCCAACCTGTGCGTCTGTCTGTTCGCGTAGTCACTGCACTGTATTCGTGTGTCTGCCTGCCCCAAAGAAGTCAGTCTGGTTTGCACTGACAGACAGACTACGGCAGTTTCTGTCGTGATTCCTGAGAAGACGGTTAATCACAGAAAGTAGAAAAGTAGAACGTGATAGCTACACAACAGACAAATAAACAGTTACAAAAGAAAAATAGATAGAAAGAACGAATGAAAGAAAGAAA